>PVJA010038300.1:0-19837 GCA_004027025.1 Myocastor coypus
GGTGGGTGGACGGGTGGATGGGTGGGTGGATGGATAGATGGATGGACAGTTGGGTGGATGGTGGATGGATGGATGGGTGGATGGGTGGATGGGTGGATGGGTGGATGGGTGGATGGACCAATGCATGGATTGCTAGACATGTCATGGGAGAGTGGGTAAATGAGCAGATGGATGGGTGAGTGCGTGGACGGAGGGACAGACAATGATGACGTGATGCACAGGAAGTGGTGGGCAGGCACAGGTAATGAGACGTGTGCGCACCACCTGCCAGAGCCGTCCTCACACAGCACATGGCCAGGGATGTCACCATCTCTTGACTGTCTTTGCAGGTGCCTGCAGATCCAGCGGCCACTGTGTTCAGGACATGCCTTACTCCCATGGAAGCTCAGGTTTGAATAGTGGGCTGAGAAAAGCCAGGCATGATGGTGCACGTCTCTAATCCCATAATCCCACCCTTTGGGAGGCTGAGGCAGGAGGACTGCTGCAAGTTCAGGCCAGCTTGGGCTACAAAGTGAGCTCAAGGCCAGCCTGAACTGCAGTGGGAGGCCCTGTCTCAAAAGGACAAAAAGAAAACAGGCTGGGAAGAGAGGCTCCGTGCTGGGCTCCTGCTCAGGGAGGCCAAGGTGGCGCACAGCTGGGCCCAGAGCTCTCAGGTTAGCCGGGCCAGCATAGGTTTTTCCCGAGCATCTACAATGAGCGGGCTGCGCCATGCCACATGGGTCTGCTGCACACCCAGCTCTCTGGCCAGGCCACAGAGGATGGATGAGCCTGTGCCCTGCCTAAGGCGATGGCTGGGGGATGGGCAGAGAGGAGCTGGCTGAGGTTGGCTGATTGCCAGGTTCTGCCATTAAAGGAGAAACCAATATGAAAATCTGGGATGCGGCTCAGTGGGGAGCACATACTCCCCAGCCTCCCAGCCTGGCAGCCCGGGCAGGTGCCCCACAGCCCTGGCTCAGCCCCCTGGGTGCCTGGGACCTGTGTCAAGGGGGACCTGGAGTGCAGCTGCTGATGCTGGTGGGTATCAGGGACCCCTGGAGGGAGCTGGGAGCCACGGCCTGCCGGAGGGAGGTGACCCCCCTGTCGGAGGTGCAGGGAAAGCCCTGCTCTGCTCTGTGGGGCCTCCTGAACCACAAGGAATCTCTCGCAGGCTCCCACTTGGGCCCCAGGGACCTGAGCTGCTACCGAGTGTTCCAAACGGACCAGTATGAGTGCACCTGGCGGTACAATGGCTCCAAAGAGGCGGTCAGCCACTTCCTGTGGTGCTGGTGAGGACGCCTGCTCAGCCCCCAGACCGTACCCTGGCACGCTGGCTCCTGCCCTCCCACCCGGTGCCCACTTACCTGGGCCGAAACAGGGACCTCCTCCTCGCTGCGGGTCTTATCTAAGGAAGGAGGTGGTGGTTGTGGGGGTCAGTGTGTGGGGGTGGCCCCAAGCACCTCTCTGGCAGTTCCTTCACCCAGGCACCCCATGGTGGGCCCACCTCCTTATCCCCCCACCATTCATCCCCCACCACCACACCAGCCCAGGACTGGAGATCTGAGCATCTCTTAAGCTCCTCAATCCTGCCAGTGGGGAGAATGAGTTTAGAGAGGCGCCCTAGAGTCGCACCAGTCTAACACCAGCTACTTAGGAGGCTGAGGCAGGACAATCACATGTATAAACTCAGCAATTATGGCCAGCTCAGCCTGCCCTGGGGGCGGGGTTGGCACAGCATGTGGGGCCACCGATCGAACCACTCCCTGCAGGTTGCCTAAGCTTGCCCAAGCAGGCGCTTTAGACTACTGAGCCCTCTCGCTGGCCCGCACTCAGCATTTTAGAAGCCTCTGTGTCCAAAATAAAAAAATAAATAACAGGAAAAAGGCGAAGGTGGAGACCAGGTCGCAGGCCCTGGGACAAAGCCAAGCCAGGGCGGGCGAATCAGGCGAATCGGGCGAAGCGGGCCGACGGGGCAAACCGGCCCCGCAGCGCTACCTCTTCCCGGCAGCTCCTGCGCCGGGGCCTGCTGCTACTTCCCCGCCGGCGGCGACACCTGCCTGCGGTTCTCCGAACAGGACGGGGTGCGGGTGCTCCGCAACGTCACGCTCTGGGTGGAGTCCCGGGCCGCCAACCGGACGGCGAGGTCGCCCGAGGTCACGCTGCTGCTCAAGGATCGGGGTCAGCGCCCTCCCGGGGCGGTGGTCTACGGGTGGGGAGTCGCGGGGTGGGGGGGCAGAGAGCCGGGGGGGGGCGAGGCCGTGGAGCGAGAGGCCCCGCCGAGGAAGCCCCGCCTTCCGCAGGAAATTTATGGGCGCGGGAAGTACAACTGTGTTTTTTATTGTTAGATTATTTTCTCTTTTTAGTTTTAAATTTTATGTATGTATGTATGTATGTATGTATGTATGTATGTATGTATTTGGTACACGGTCGAGCACGCAGCTCTGACCTAGCAATTCTACTGTCAGCCTCTCCAGCGCTGGGGTTGCTCACTGACTGGCTAAGCCGGCTTGGGGTTCCCGGGGCGGGCACCACACGTGGTGCTGGGTATGGAACCCCGGGCGCTTGCGCTTGCCAGGCAGGCGCTTAGACTGCCGAGCTCTCTCTCCAGCCTCTATTTTTCGTTTTTGGAGCCAGGGTCTCCCTATGTAGCCAGACTGGTCCGGAATTGTGGAAATTCTCCCGCCTCAGCCTCCCAAGTGCTAGGATGCCAGGTTTTCCCCACCGCGTCCAGCTTCCACTGCTGTATTTTTTTTTGAATTATTTTATTTTATTTATTTTTTTTCTTGTTTCCAAACCTTTGTTTGTTTATTCACTCATTTTTATGGCCGGCTTAGCCAGCCCCGAGAGCAGGGCTGACGCAGCATGTGGTGCCGGGGATCGAACCGCGGTCCCTGAAGCCGCCCAAGCTTTCCCAAGCAGGCGCTTTAGACCACTGAGCCATCCCACCGGGCCCTGCTGTATTTTTCTTGAGGAGACCCGGGACACAACCCAGGGCCGCACATGCGCACTCCCAGCCCATAGCACAATGTTCCAGAAAAAAAGATCTAGGACTGGGCTTAGTTGGTGCACGCCTGTAAAGTCAACACTAGGGAGGCAGAGGCAGGAAAATCCCTGTGAGTCGAGGCCAGCCCGGGCTCTGTAGGGAGTTCAAGGCCAGCCTGAATCACACAGCAAGACCTTGTCTCTAAAAACCCTGAGTTAATTACCCCCCCCCCAAATCCACGGGCAGCAGAATACCGATGCATTAGGGAAGGCTGACCATGCCGGTGCATGCCTGCTATTCCAATTCCACTGGAGGCTGAGGCAGGCAGATCACAGCTCCAACCCAACCCAGGGAATGGGGTGAGACCCTGTCTCAAAATAAAAAAAATTTTTAAAAGGCTGGGAGCATGGCTCAGCCACGGAGCATTCTTCAGCCTGCACGGCCCCTCACCTGCCACACCCTGCAGCAGCAGCGGGGTCGGCTACCGACACAGGAGGCTGGGCTCTCAGTGCTGCTTCCTAGAGGAGGCGCTTCACTGGCGATGGGTCGGGCAAGCAGTCACGCCACGCGCTCCACGTGACAGGGAGGAAGGGGCACGAGGGCGTCCTGGATGGCGCGGCCATGGCACTGCCGGTGCTTCCTGTCCCTTGCTGATGCAGTCAGTTATCCCCGGCCTCCCTGCCTCGCTCGCTTGCTCGCTCGCTCCCTCCAACTCTTGTGGACGCTGAGATGAATATTACAAAGACTTCAGGTGGCCATGTGCAAATCCTCTCTCCCTTGACACTTTATTCATCAGTACTGGTGACGGAATGCAGCGCCTTCACATTGAGCTACATCCCTTATTTTATTTATTTACAAATTTATTTACTTATTTAGTCTTGTTGAGGCAGGGTCTCGCTGTGCAGTTCAGGCTGGCCCTGAGCTCACTTGTGTAGCCCAAGCTGGTCTCTACCTCACACGGATCCTCCTGCCTCAGCCTCCCAAGTGCTGCGATTATATGTTTTATTATATTTTGAGACAGGGTTTTGCTAAATTGCCTAGGTTGGGCTTGAAAAGTGGGAACCTCCCTCAGCTGGAGACCCCTCCTAGCACCTCCTCTGCTTGCAGTGAGATACGACGCCCCTCCAAGCCCCACCTGGACATCCGTATCCCCAGGGCAGCTGAGCCTGGCGTGGGAGGCCCCAGAGGACCGAGCCCAGGTGCAGCTCCGTCGCCGCACAACCCGCAACGAGTGGGAATTGGTGAGTTTGTTTCCTAGACTTTAGGGGGTGCAGGCTGGGGGTGGGGTGTGTGCTCTACAGCTTCCACCCCAGCTGGCCTCCCCTCCCTGCCCTGCGTGCTGTCCCCAGGGCGCTGGGATGGGGTCTGGCTCAGCCTCTACCAGTGCGGCTCCCTCCTACCTACGGCCGCAGCAGGTCGGGACCAAAGTCACAGAGAAAAGAAGAGGTGGGAAGGTTTCTGGTTTTATTTTTGTTTTAAATTTTGGATTGTAAGCCGGGCGTGGTGGCGCACGCCTGTAATCCCAGCACTCGGGAGGCTGAGGCAGGAGGATCGGTGCGAGTTCGAGACCAGCCTGGGCTACAAAAGTGAGCTCAAGGCCAGCCTGAGCTGCATAGTGAGACCCTGTCTCAAAAAGACAAAAAAAAAAAAAAATATATATATATATATATATATATATATATAAATAAATTTTGGATTGTATTCTTTGGATACAGAGTCGCTCTGTGCAGCTGGGGCTCATGGTGATTCCCCTATCTCAGCCTTCCCAGCGATAGGATTACAGGAGTGCACCACCGCACCCGGCATGGCATGGTGTGCTGAGGATTGAACTCAGGACCTGGCGTTTGCCAGGCAGGCACTTAGACCTGGAAGCTACCTCCCCAGCCTCCCTCGCCCCTTTTGTCTTTTTGAGCCAGGGTCTCACTGCAGCTCAGGCTGGCCTTCATAGCCCAGGCTGCTCTCCTCTCACAGCGAGCCTCCTGCCTCAGCCTCCCGAGTGCTGGGATTACAGGCGTGTGTCACCATGCCTTGCAAGCAAGGCTGGAAAGGAAGCAAGAAAGCGGCTGATTTGTCATCCGGCTGTGTGTGGTTTTTGGTTTCTTTTTTCTTGTCTTTTTGAGACAGGGTCTTGCTATGCAGTTCAGGCTGGCCTTGAGCTCATGTCTGTAGCCCAGGCTGGGTCTCGAGCTCACAAGTATCCTCCTGCCTCAGCCTCCCAAGTGCTGGGACAACAGGCATGCGCCACCACGCCCAGCCGCTGTGTGTGTATTACAGAGGAACGTGGTCTCTTTCCAGGGTGACTGTGAGGCACAGGATGAGCCCAGCTTAGGTGACAGAAGCCATTCCAGTAAGCACCCACCGAAGACCAACTGTTTGCTTGGCTGGGACCTGGCCGGCCTGGGTCGCCTGCTGCTTGGGGTGGGAGCTTGCGGGTGGGTGCCTCCGTCCCGTCCCCTCACCCACAACCCTGCCAGCCTGAGCCCAGGTCGGCATCAGCGTTGTGGGGTTCTCAGTGCGAGGTGCTGTGCACAGCTGGTGCCCGCCCAGCTGAGGTACCACGCTGGTCGCCGCTGCAGAGTCCTGCCTGTGCCCACTGGAGGACAACGTGGCACAGGAGTTCCAGTTTCGATGGCGGCGGCAGCTCCGGCCTGGGGTCCCGGGAGGCCCCTGGAGCGACTGGAGCGACTCGGTGTGCGTCCCCCCTGGTGAGTGGCAGCAAGGTGGCCAGGGCCATGGGGACTGACCCTGGCACAGGACAAGTCCCACTGCATCTCTTCCCTTCTCCCTGGGGACCCAGATCACCCTGCGCAGCACCCTGTGTGCCCAGGCCCCGCCCTCCCTCTGAGTCTGTCTGTCCCTCACAGAAAGCCTCCCAAGGCCTGAGGTGACGCTGGAGGTGGCAGAGCTGGGTCGGGACGGGAGGCGCCAGCTGACCGTGCTTGGGCAGGTGATGGGCACCGTGGGTCGGGGTGCTGGGCTGGGTGGGTAACAGGAACCCACAGAGTGTGAGCACAACTGGGGCCCCGGGCACCGCATCCCTGGGGAGCAGACTGTGGGGGAAGAGGCAGAAGTCAGAAGCCATGCTGGGCGAGGTAGAGTGTGCCAGGATCCCAGCCCAGATCCTAGCCCATGGGAGGCTGAGTTGGGAGGGTTGCCTCAAGCTCAAGGCCAGCCTGAGCTTTCGCCTCAGAAAACCCAAACAGGGTGGGGAGATAGCTCAGTAGGGTAAGTGCTTGCCTGGCAAGTGCAAGGACCGGAGTTCAGTTCCTGGTACCACAGCAAACAGACGGACAAAACTGCAAGGCGTTCCTCTAGCACAGTTCTGAGCCGGCTCGGTAGCGGGCTCCCAAATGCTTCTGTTGGCTCTCCGGGCTTCCTTCATTTCCCCCTAACCCGAAGGGGCCCAGGGGCCATGATCCAGACACCTTTGTCCCTTTGCCTGCAGCTGCCGCAGCCTGAGGTCCCCGAGGGCTGCCTGGGGGCCACGTCCGGCGTGGAGGTCACCTACGTCCTGCGGCTGCACATGCGCTCCTGTCCCTGCCAGGCCAAGGCCACCAGGACCATGCGCCTGGGGAAGCGCGAGCTCTTCCTCTCTGGTGGTGCCTACGACGTGGCTCTGGTCGCCCGAACCCGCCTAGGCCCGGGCCCCAACCAGACGTGGCACGTTCCTGCTGTGCCCCCCACCGCTGCCACCCATGCAGGTGCCCTGTCGGGGTGGTGGATGGGGGTTCATCTCAGTGAGGGCCACAGGTTCAGTGATCCTAGAGAGGGGACCTGGGGCGAGATCTTAACTCTCAGGAGGCTGAGGCAGGAGGATCTCAATTTGAGTGTACCACAGAAAGCCTGTCTCAAATAAGAAAAAAAGGGGGCTGGCAAGGTAGCTCAGTGGTCTAAAACACCTGCTTAAGCAAGCTTAGGCAACTACAGGGACCACGGTTCAATCCTTGGTACCACATGCTGCGCCAGCCTGCTAGCCCCACCCCCAGAGCAGGCTGAGCCGGCCATTAAAAAAAAAAAAAAAAAAATATATATATATATATATATATATATATATATATATAGAGAGAGAGAGAGAGAGAGAGAGAGACAGACAGACATGTTTTCTTCCCTGTTCCTCCCTCTCTTCTCGCTCCCTCCTTTTTTCCTTCTTTCTTTCCATTCAGAGACGGTCTCACTCTGTAGCCCAGGCTGGCCTTGTACTCACAGTGATCCTCCTCTCTCAGCCTCCCAAGTGCTGGCATTGCGGGCAGGTTCTACCCCATCCAGCTCTGGTGGCAGGGGCAGCTGGGTGTCAGGGCACGGAGGCTCTGTGTTGTGGACTTGGTCTGGCAGGGAAGGGATGACAGAGGGTGGGGACTGTCCGCACGGGCCGAGGTGGCTGTCCCAGGTGACCGTCCTATGTCCCCAGGCTCCGAGGCCCTGAATACCAGTGCAGGGGTTGACAGGACAGCGGTGAGCTGGGAGGTGCAGGCCCAGGGCATGACCCACTGCGTGGAGTGGCGGCTGCACGGCCGGGAAACGGCCCCCAGCTGCGTGCTGCTGTCGCCAGGGGATCCAGGCCCAGCAGGATCAGGTTCGGTCTCTTCTTCTGACCCTGCATCCCGGGGACTCCAGGGTCGTCCTGGCGGGTGTTCAGGGGCCATGGAGGTGAAGCCACATCCCCTGGCTGCCGGAGCCTGTGGTGGCATTGTGGGTGACAGATCACACCTCCCCGGGGTTTGCAAACACTCACCCTGCAGGGAGGTGCTGTCTAGCAAGCTGTTGGGGACGCACCCAGGGAGAAGGGGGCGGTGGTGTGGCCCAGGCACCCTTGAGCTCTTCATGCACTGGGCCTGACAGGAGACCCAAGGAAGCCACAGCCTTGGCCTGGTCCTCAGGGAGCCTCCGGCCTGGGTGAGCAGAGCTGGGCACAGAGGTCCCTGTCTCCAAGGAGCAGAGGAAGACACTCTGAGAAAGGGCACATGGAAGTGATTCTCTTGGGAGGGGCACTAGTGCAAGGACCCAGAGGCATGAGTAGGAGTTTTCTAGACCTTTCTAGCAGACGGTGAGGACACTGCATGGGTCTGGAGGTCAGAACTCGGTTCTGAAGGGGTGGCTGAGCCGTTGTCCTCCTTCCAGTGACTCACAGCTGGAGCCCAACCCCAGGAGCAACGGGACAGGACCTGTGTTACCATGTCACCATCTTCGCCTCTGCGTACCCCGACAGGCCCACAGCGTGGTCCACCGTGCTGTCCACCTACCACTTTGGGGGCAACGGTGAGTGGACACATGGACATTGGCTCACAGTGGGCCCCGAAGACCCCGTGGGTGCTGTCCCCCACTTTACAGATGGGGACACTGAGGCCCAGAGTCAGGAGAGCCGACTTGGGCTCACAGCTGGCACTGGTGGGGCACGAGCAAGACTCTGCCTCACGGGGTGGTGACATGAACTTCATGCCGTGGCAGCCTCGGTGGCTGGGACCCCGCCACACGTGTGGGTGCAGAACCACAGCGAGCGCTCGGTGGCCGTGGCCTGGGCCCCGTCGGCACTGGGCAGCTGCCCTGGCATCCTGAAGGCCTACGTGGTGTGCTGTGGAGCAGATGGCGGCCGCGTGGCAGGTGGGTGACCTTGCCGCTCCCCAGCTTCAAATAAGAAGACTGGATGGGGCGGGAGGGTGCAGACCTGAAGCCTCACTCACACCCAGGAGGCCGAGGCAGGAGGTCTGCGCATTGTGGCAGCCCTGTCTCTCTGAGTTCCATCTCCAGTACTGAAAAAGCCAATCGCTTCTCACAGAGAGGCTCGTGTCACCCACGGAGACCCAGGTCACCCTCCAGGACCTGCAACCTGGCACCACCTACACCGTGCAGGTGCGCGCAGACACCACCTGGCTACGGGGCGCCTGGAGCCTGCCCCAGCGCTTCAGCCTTGGTGAGCCCCCCTCTCCGGTCTCCTCTCCTCCTGGGACTCCCCACTGTCCTGGGAGAAAGCACCAGCTAGACCTGTGGCTGCTACTTGGAATGTTTGTTTTCCTTTTGTTAAACTCCTGTTCACCCTTCAAAACCCAACTCAAATCTCCCGCCTCTACAAAGCCCTCCTTATCTACCTTTAATCAACAACCGACCAACTGACTTGAGGCCCTTGGAGTCTCTGTCAGGCTCCCGCCATCTCCAGCCCAAGGGCTTCTGGGAAGAAGGCAAGAATGGGGGGGCTGTCCCTCTCATGCCCAGCCTCCCAGCCCGCCCACCTATCCAGGCTTTCCTGCCCCAGCCCCGCAGGAATCCTACGTGTCCATCCTGTCCGTTTCTGTGGGAAGCTTTGTGACCATCCTGCTGCTGGGCGCACTGGGGTATCTCGGCCTGAGCAGGTAACAATCCCCCTTCCCATGGTCCAGGAAGCAACATGTGTCCCCTTCAGAGGAAGAAAATGAGGCTGGGAACAAGGGTTTTTGGCCAGCAGAAGGGGGCAGGTGTGAGATTTGAACCCAAAAACTCACATCCCCATACCTGTATAACCTAACTGCAGTTATCCCCAACGCACGGGAGGCTGAGGCAGAAGGATCTCGGGAGTTTAAGGCGAGTCTGGGTTACATAGCAAGAGCATATCTCAAAAAACAAAACAAAACAAAAAAACGCAAACAAAACAAAACAACTCACAAACAAAACAAAAACAAACCCGAATAGCGATGAGAAAATCCAAGGCAAAGCCATGACCCAGGAGGCAGAGGTCGGCAGCGCCTCCTCTGACTTGACCCTTCCTCCCAGGGCCACCAGACACCTGTGTCCGCCTCTGCCCATGCCTTGCGCCAGCGCCGCAGTGACGTTCGAGGACAGCCAAGGGAAGCAGGTAAATCCTGCCTTTCAAGCAGTAGCTTGTTGGTGCTTGTTTCGAGGCAGGATCTTGCTGTGTAGCCTAGGCTGGCTGCAATCTGGCAGTGCATCTCCTGCCTCAGCCTCCCTGCGTTGGGTAGAGCGGGACCTAGGCAGTCTCAAGCTTTCCTTGGAGGATACAGGGTTTTCCACTGACTGGCAAGAGTCTCAAGGCCATTACTGATTGGTCTAGCTTAGGTCACATGCTCATGTATGACCCCCCCCCCATAGCTGAAGTTGAGGCCTGTAATGCTGATTGGGTGCGCCCGGGTCATGTTCCCTATGTGGGCATAGCTATCTGTACCAGCTATAAAAGGAGGGCTCTCGGAAGAGGGGAATAGGTGCTGGTGGGGTGGGGTGGGTGGAGGCTCCTGAGGGCGATCCCTGTGGGGGCGGAGCCTGCAGAGACCCCGCCCCTCTGTCCTGGCTCCGCCCCATCTTTGGCCCCACCTCCCTGTCTCGCAGTGTGTGTGGACCAGCCCGGTGGACTTCCCGGAGGAGGCCTCCCGGCCAGAGAAGCTGGTGGTGGAGATGTGCCCAGACACAGAGGAGGGGTCGGGGACAGAGCCGCCCCGGGACACTCGGCTGGCCATGCAGGACCAGGGACGCTGGGCGGTGGAGGACGCCCCGCCAGCCAGCTTTGCCCACGCCGCCAGGGCCCCGCTGCTCCTGGGGCACCCGAGTCATCGAGCGACTGGGGACCCATGGTGGGCCTGCGGGCCCGGGGACGAAGCGCTGCCGGCGTCGCGCTGCGGTCACGGGGCCGGCGATTAGGCGCTCGGGATGCCCAGGGCCGGACGCAGACAGCCCCGGCCCCGCTGCCTACGCCAACTCGCTGTCCCCGCCGTGACTACCAGGGGGCGCGCCTGTCCCCAGGCCCCTCCACCATCCCAGTTTGCAATACGCGCTTTTCCGGTTTCAGAGGAGGGGGTGGGCGCCGAGGCGAAACCCCGGGCCGCCGCGGTTTAGCGCAGGAGGGGTGCGGCCCAGGCGAGGAGCGCAGTGGCCCGGGACTCGCCGCTCGGGAGCCTCAGTTTCCCCCCAGGAGACTGGCCGATGAGCCGACAGATGGCGAAGACCCGTCTGGGGACATGCACGCCCCTCTTCCTAAGAGGCAGGGCGCTGGCGGGAGCCCCTCTCTCCGGGAGAAGGGCCCGCGGGGATCCCGCAAACAGCCCCCGGGTCAGTCGCCTGAGTGCAGCCAGGCCCGCATGCAGCCGGGCTTTCCATGCTGCCTGGCCGTCCTGGGGCCTGAGCCTGCCCCGAGCCGAGCGTCGCACTCTCCCCGGGCCCAGCTGGCGCAAGGGAGGCTGCGGCGGCCGAGTGGCTCAGGCTGCCCTGCCCGGGCTGCACAGCCTTGGCCCGGCCATTAGTTATTTATTTGCACTGGTTCATCTTCCAGGGCTTGGCACCCAGGCAAGGCCCCGGGTTTGCCCCGCTGCTGTGTGGCTGTGTGGCCGGCCTCTCTCTCTCTCTCTCTCTCTCTCTCTCTCTCTCTCTCTCTCTCTCTCTCTCTCTCTCTCTGTCTGTCTTTGAAGTTTTTTTTTATTTTTTTAAGATTTCATTTTATTTCTCTTAAACCTCACTTACTTGTTTCTGTTATGGCCGGCTCAGCCCACCCTGGGGTCGGGTGGCGCAGCATGTGTTGCCAGGAATCAAAGAGCTGTCCCGGCGCTTGCCTTAACTTTCCTCGGCAGGCGCTTTAGACCGCTGAGCCATTTTGCTGGCCTGTTTTTTTTTTTTTTTTTTATTTAATTAATTAATTAATTTTTTTTTGTAGTTTTAGTAAGGGTCTGCAGAGTTTCACAAGGCAGATGGGACTCAGCAATCTGCCTGTGTTCAGCCTCCGAAGAGCTGGGGTTACAGTCTCACTACCCCGCCCAGTCTCAGCCACCTTAATCCGCTGAGCTATCTGGCCGGCCCTTGTGTGGCCAGGTCCGGAGGTCACCTCCCCGCCATCTCAGCCGAGATCCCCCAGCCCTTCCCAGGAGTTCCTGAAACGGGACCAGGTCTACCTCAGTTACTGTCGCAGGCACGTCCTGCTCTGTCTTCCTAGAAGCCTCTGTGTTTGTTCAGCAGCGGGCAATCTGCCTGTGGGAGGTGACCTCTGGACCCAGCGGCCCTCAGTCTCCGGCTCACGGCCCAGGACCCAGACGCTCCACTGGGGCTCTTGTTTTTGGTGGTTTGCTCTTGTAGGGGGAGGAAGGGCAGGGCAGAGAATCTCCATGAGTAGCTCAGGCTGGCCTTGGACTCTCGGTGGTCTTCCTGCCTCAGCCTCCTGAGTGCTGGGATCTCAGGTGTGTACCACCATGCCTGGCCCTGCTGTGGCCGCTGTGAAGATCCACAGAACTCACACGCCACCGTGCAACTTTGCCCTGTAGCATGTGAAATTCAGTGATTTCAGCACATTTAAAGGAGCCCCATGGGGCTGGCGAGATGGCTTAGTGGTCTAAAGCGCCTGCTTAGGCCAGCTTAGGCAACCACAGGGACCTGGGCTCGATCCCGGGCACCACATGCTGCACTAGCCCCACTGCCAGGGCAGGCTGAGCCGGCTATAACATAAATAAATAAAGTTGTTTCTTTCTCTTTCTTTCTTTCTTTCTTTTCTTTTTTTAAAGGAGCCTCATCCCAGGGAGCTGACCTCCCCAGCTCTCGCCAGCCCCTGGCAGTCACCAACCTGCTTCCTACCTCTGGACATGCCTGTGTGGGACACTGCATGTCAGGATCACACCTGGTGTGGTCACATGTGTCTAGCTGCACCACAGTGCTAAAGCTTATCTAGATTGTCACAGGGCGGGGGAGATAGCTCGGTGGAGTGAGTACTTGCCTGGCAAGTGTAAGGTCCTGGGTTTGATTCCTGGTACTGAAAAAAAAAAAAAAAAAGATTATAGCATATCAGATAGCATATCAGTGCCTCCTCCCTGTTCCCGGTTGAGTAATATTCCACAAGGGGTGGGGTGCCACCCTGGGTGTATCTGTTCACCACTATCTGGCAGTTTCTACCCGCCTCCAGGTTTGGGTAGCAATAGCCTCTGTCTCCAGCTCTCTTGGTCTGTAGTAGAGCACAACCTCAGGGACCTGGCTCAACCCAGGGGTAACTTGTAGCAGTCCATGGGCTGTTTCTCCAGCAGCTGCCTGTGGACTCCCTGCCAGCCGAGGACGGTGCCCAGCCTTGGAGGCCTTGGGGCCACCCGGCACTTTCCAGGGCTCTCATTTCTCTCAGGCGGGGCCCGGACCCAGGTCAGCTCACCCAGGAGGCACCCCAACCCCTCTGAGGCCGAGCCAGAAGCACAGCTCGTGTTCCCTGTCCCATCTCGAGCTGGTGAGCCTCCTGCGTCAGCCTTCTGGGCTCCTCAGTCCCTCTGCTTCCCTGGCCCTTCTTCCTGTGCACAGGAACCTTGGCTGGAACCCCCAGCGCCCACTGCTGCCGCGGGGGCGCTGTAGCGCGCACAGAGGTGAAGGCTCAAACGGACCTGCTTCTCCGCGGCCAGTGCTGCAGGGGTCAGCGAGGCCCGAGTTCTCGCCGACGTGGCCGCCATCCGCCCTGGCCGCCCTTGGTCCTGGGCCACCTTCCGGGCGGGCGGGCGACTGCCCTGCGCCCTGTGGCACGGTGCTTCCGGCTGCCTGAAGCCCGAGCCCTGGGCCAGGGAGGGCACAAAGGCGCTGCAACCGGCCCCAGGCTGGTTTCTCTCCCCGGAGCCCCGCTAGCTTTCGCGGCGGTGGGGGGTGGGGCGGACGCGGGCACTGTGTCAGTCAACAACCGTCCCCCAGCTGGGCCTTAGTCCCAGGGATTCCCCATCTCCCGCTGTGCAGCCCCCAGCTCACCCCAGCCTCGGTTTCCCCGCCAGCGCCACAGTGTGTGACCCTGCCAGGGAGCAGAGAGGCCACCGGGGCCTGGCCTTAGAAGAGTGAGTCACCTGAAGCGTGAGGTGCCTGCGCGCCCTGACCCTGGGGCCTCGGTCTGGGGGCCCCTGCACTGCACAACCCCATCGCCCTGGGGGTGGGGCGACCCCTGCGTCCCAAGGTCCCCTCCACGCTCGTTGCTTGGGACCCGCCTCACACTGTGCTTCTCTGAGCCTCAGTTTCCCCATCTGTAAAGCGGGGTTGCTGGGCAGAGACAGTATGGCTGCGAGAGTCTGAGTCAGGCTTCCGAAGCGCAGGTGGCCGAACCGCTCGGACAGAGGGGAAATTCTTGAGATAAAGTCAGAGGAGAGGGACAGCACAGCGGCGGGGCTGGTGACTCAGGGCACCGGGGGCCACCTCCTTGCTTCCCACCTGTCCCCGCCAGCACCCTCGCGGCCATCCCGTCACCCTGCCAGCCTGGGTTTCCTTTCTGGACACCGGGTGCCACGCCCCGTTCCTCCTCTTCTCCTCCATCCCCCTCAGACCTCCCAAGGTGAGAACCATGTCCCAGGTGTCCCCTGGAGGCCTGGCCTGGGGGTCAGCTCCTGACCTAATGGTATTCTGTGTGACACCACCGACATGGAGGCGGAGAAGGTGTGGCCACTTGCCTGGTACCCCGGTGTCAGACCAGGCAGAAGCAGCTCGGGCTGATGGCGGGACCTGCCCGTCCTCATACAAGCCTCTCAGGGCCAGGGAGTGTCTCCATGGCACAAGTGCCAGCCTAGCAAGTGCAAGGTCCTGAGTTCAAACCCTGGTCCTGCAAAAAGAAAAAAGAAAAACAAAAATAAAACACAAAGGAAACCCAATAAATAAATAAATAAATAAATAAATAAATAAATAAATGTATGTATGTAAATATTAAAGTTATAAAAAATAAAGTTAGTTTAAAAAATGACAATGAGCCGGCTGCGGTGGCGCACGACTGTAATCCCAGCGCTCTGGGAGGCTGAGGCAGGAGGATTGGTGCGAGTTTGAGACCAGCCTGGGCTACAAAAGTGAGCTCAAGGCCAGCCTGAACTGCGTAGTGACACCCTGTCTCAAAAAGACAAAAGAAAAAAAAAAAAAAAAGATGATGGACAAAATAACACAAGCCTCTCTGCTTTTTATTATTCACTCAGTGAGCATGCTTGTGGACCTACTGCGTGCCAAACAGGAATTCGTTCAGTCGTCCCAGCCAGCCAGTAGGAGCCCATCTGCCACCCAGCCCAGTGTCTGACAGCTCTGCTGTGGAGGCCACGAGTGTGGGGATCTGTGAGGACAGGAGGGACAGGCACTCCCATGCCACCCCCAGACAGCAACCCCAGCACCTGCTGTCCCCATCCCTAAGGGCACGTGGGCTGTGGCAGGAAGAAACACCTTCCCTCTCTCGGCCATCAGGATCCAGACCAGGGCATCTGGTGGGCCCCAAGTGCCCCCAAGGCTTTCTCCAGCTGTCAGGATCTGCCACACCCCGCCAGCCTTCCGCAACCTTCTTGTGAGTCACCACGTTGGGAAACGCCTGGTATTGGATTTTGCAGTCGTTGGTGCCTGAATTTGTACCTTCCTGATCCCTAGGTGACACTGAGCATAGCTCTGCCACCCACATCTCCTCCTCCTTCCCATGGCCCTTGGGGTCCTCTGCGCTCCGCTCTCTGCATTGGAGGAGTTCTTTATGTACGCTGATACTACTCCGGCCTTAGCTCGGTTCAGATGCCCCTGGACCTGCCAGGCAGCTGTACCCTGATAAGCCCGTTCCTTGCAAGCTAAAAATATCCTAAATAAAGAAAGTGTGGACTCTGCCGAGCCTCTCAGACCTCCCCGAGGAGCAGCACAGCAGATCGAAGACTTGCCAGGCAGGACTTTGTACCACAGAGCTATCTCCCCATAAACATTGTGTCAGACACTTTTTAAAAACAAATCTTTGTTTATTTATTTATGTTATGGGCTCAGCCTGCCCTGGGGGTGGGGCTGGCACAGCATGTGGTACTGGAGATCGAACTTTGGTCCCTGCAGTTGCCTAAGCTTGTGTAAGCAGGCGCTTTAGACTGTTGAGCTATCTCACTGCAGGGGCCTGCTTTTGAGGGAAGCATGTCCACCAAGCTTTCTTTCTTTTTTTATTGTTTCTGCTGCACTTTGTTTTGTTTGTTTATTTTTTCAAGAAGAGACTATAAAAATAATAGATGAATATTTATTTATTTATTTATTTTCTTGTTTCAGAACCTTTGTTTATTCACTCATTTTTATGGCCGGCTCAGCCTACCCTGAGGGCAGGGCTGGTGCAGCACATGGTGCCGGGATGGAACTGCGGTCCTTGAAACCATCCAAGCTTTCCCAAGCAGGCACTTTAGACCACTGAGCCATCCCACAGGGCCCCTAGATAAGACTTTAAAAGCATAGCTGGGAAGATAGCTCCAAGGCACAAGTGCCTGCTGGGCAAGTGCAAGGTCGTGAGTTTGAACCCCGGTCCCACAGAAATAAATAAATAAATAAATAAATAAATAAATAAAATAAAAATAAAAGCAATGTACAATTTTAAAAAATAAGATGGCAGGTATGCAACAGTGGTCATTACATTGCACATTGCCACGTTTGATATAGTTGCTTAGGTTACAGTGTATAAAACTGGTCAAAGTGTATAAAACTGGTCAAAGGAAAAATTTTAAGCATTCACTGCTAGTAGAGCTGGCTAGATAGCTCAGCGGACTAAAGCACCTGCTTAGGCAGAGTGCAGGGACTGGTGTTTGATCCCTCGCACCACAAGCCATGCCAGCCCCACCCCTGGGGCCCACTGAGATGGCACCCGAGACTGGGCGTGTTGGCCCCCACCTGTAATCTTAGTACTTGGGGGGAGGCTGAAAACAGGAGAATCACTATGAGTCCGATCTGTGTAGTGAGACCTTGTACTAAATACACTTTATTATTTTTTTTAAAGGGACTTTTTTTCCCTCTCCATGGCATCCTTCTGAGATATTCATTCTTTATTTTATTTTTTTCCCTGTTTCAGAACTTTTGTTTGTTTGTTTGTTTATTTTTATGGCCGGCTCAGCCTGCCCTGAGGGCAGGGCTGGCGCAGCACGTGGTGCCGGGGATTGAACCGCGCTCCCTGCAGCCGCCCAAGCTTTCCTAAGCAGGCGCCTTCGACCACTGAGCCATCCTGCCGGGTCCACTAAATACACTTTAAAAAAAATGACAGAAATTACAGTATGAGGGAATGGGGAGATAGCTCTGAGTTTAAACCCCGGTCCTGCAAAAAGAATAAATAAATAAATAAATAAATAAATAAATAAAAGTTATAGTACAGCCAGGGAGATAGCTCAGCGACAGAAGTGCCTGCCTGGCAAGTGCAAGGTCCTGAATTCGATCCCCAGTACTGCCAAAAAAAAAAAAAAAAAAAAAAAAAAAAAAAAAAAAAAAAAAAAAAAAAAAAAAAAAAAAAAAAAAAAAAAAAAAAAAAAAAAAAAAAAAAAAAAAAAAAAAAAAAGAAAGAAATTAGTACAATCATCTTAGCTATCTGGCTATCTGGTTTATATACACAAATAATTTTTCCCTTTTTTTAAATTTTTCTTTTGGAGACAGGGTCTTGCTGTGCAGTTCAGGCTGGCCTTGAGCTCAGTTTTGTAACCCAGGCTGGTCTCGAACTCGCACCAACCCTGCTGCCTCAGCCTCCCAAGTGCTGGGATTATAGGCGTGCGCCATCACGCCCGGCACGGCCTGTATTTTCTACCAAGACACACAAGCTGCATTCTATGAACTATCTGCATAATGACCAATGTGAAGCTGGGTGTGTGTGTGGCGCGAGTGAGGAAATTGGCGTTCTGGCTGGCACACGAATGTACCTTGCAGGCCCCTCCACTCACCGCCACCCCCCTACCCGGGAGCTGCCTGCGAGGAGTGGGGGCTCCAGCGCCGCTCAGTGTCCTGCTGCTCCCCATGAGCTCAGGTCCCTGGTGTAGGCATTGGCTTTGCCTTGGGTCCCACTCTCTGGTAGGACCCAGAGGCCTGCTCGGACTTGGCACAGCGGCCCAGCCGTGGGCACCTGGCTGTGTGCCCAGGGAGGCTGCGGGGCCATCGCATCAGGTCCCAGGCGACTCCTGCTCCGGGCATGGCACTGGTGGGGCTGCAACGCACGGGCAGAACCAGCGTCATTAAGGGTTTCAGGCTCTGCCTACAGATACGGCACCACCCATCGCCCCGTCCTCCCCTACGGCCACGGCACCCCGCCATCCCCTCCTCTGCCTTCCTCTCCTCCCGCTTGGGCATGGGAGGCTCGCTGCCTCCACAGTCTCCTCTCTGCCTTTCTGCTTTCCCAGGAGAGACTTAGGTTTGTTGGGCTAATGCCCGCCTGCCTTGTCTAACTGCGAACAGTGAGACCCACTCGGAGCCGCACAGGCCGGGATGACAAGCTCAGTTGGTGTTTTTGTTTGTTTGCTTTGCATTCTAGGGCAGGGTCTCCCAGGGTGCACCACCACTCCCCGTCTCAGCCGCTGGCTCAGCGCAACCCACGGGCGGACCGGCGCGGCAGGCCCCGGGATCGAATCTCGGCTCCTGCGCCTGCTGGCAGGCGCTGCACCCCGCTGAGGGCGTCAGTTTTTCTACCTGCCCCGGGGCCTCATCCCGGTCCTGGATGTGAAACCCGACCGCGGCCGCAGAATCCATGAGTTATGTGAAAGACTGGGAAAGCGTCCACTCCGCGTAGTGGGACGAGATCACCGAGAAACGCTTGGGACACTGCGGACGCTTCACGTTGGGGGGCTTGGGCCCTAGAGCGTGGGGTGGGGTGGAAGTCGTGACGGCCTCTGGGAAGCAGCTGTGCCCGCCCCCTCTGTGCCCACCCCCTGCTGTGCCCCCCCTCCATGCCCACCCCTTCTGAGCCCCCCCTGTTTTTTGTTTGCGGGGCTCCAACTTGGGACTTTCTGTGCTTTGCAGACAGGCGCGCAGGCCACTGAGCTATCTCCTCGCTGGGAGTGATGCAGTTTTTCTTTTATTTATTGATTTATTTTTATGGCCGGCTCAGCCTGCCCTGAGGGCAGGACTGGTGCAGCATGTGGTGCCGTGGATCGAACAGCAGTCCCTGCAGCCATCCAAGCTTTCCTAAGCAGGTGCTTTAGACCACGGAGCCATCCTGCCAGGCCCAAGTGATGCAGTTTTTGATGTTACTTTGTGGAGCCGTGGGATGACACCCAAAGCCCGCCGGAAGGGGCGTGGGTGGGCAGCAGCGGGCATGGGGCGCCCTTGCTTCCCTGGCTGCTCCCCGGAGCAGGCCCAGACCCGCCCGTGGGCCCCGCCTTTTCCTTGGCGTCCCTTTGCCTCTCTTCTATTCCAGATCCGGGCGCACAGAGTGACTCCCCAAGTTGCATGGGAGCTGGGAAGCTGCGCCCCGCCGTGCCCTCTTGGATGGGGTGCAGAACCGGCCACACCCCTTTCTCCGTGCTCCTTTTCGAAGGACCCTGGCTGGTGAGGAACTTTGTGCCCTTTGACCTGAGGGCCACAGCAGACAGGACAGGAAGGGGGGACAGTGGTGGGGAAGAGGGACCTGTGCCTTCTAGACACGGGCGTCAGGACTCCAGTGCTTGCTGTGACGGCGGCGTCCCCTGGGCCACTGCTCGCCAGACCCTGTGGCCCTCGGGGGCAGAGCAGATGTCAGCCGGCACTCCAAGCCAGGAAGGGAGCCGGGGTCCCAGCAGGGCCCATGCGCGGGACACCCCCAAGCCCCAGCCTTCGTTCATGTGGGATGTTGGGGGTGGGACTCGGGATCTCACTACGGTATCCCAGGCTGCATGGAACTCACTGAGATCTCCCTGCCTCGGCCTCCAAGTGCTGGGATGGCAGCCATAAACTGTCCTTATGTTTTATGTACTTAGTCCAGGGCCTCACTACACAGACTGGACTCCAAGTGATCCTTACTGTTTTTTTTTTTAATAATTTATTTTATTTTATTTATTTTTTCTTATTTCAGAACCTTTGTTTGTTTATTCACTCATTTTTATGGCCGGCTCAGCCCGCCCCAAGGGCAGGGCTGGCACAGCATGTGGTGCCGGGGATCAAACCGCGGTCCCTGAAGCTGCCCAAGCTTTCCCAAGCAGGCTCTTTAGACCACTGAGCCATCCCGCTGGGCCCTTTTTTTTTTTTTTTTTTTAAGAATTTTTTTTA
>PVJA010038301.1:7199-19936 GCA_004027025.1 Myocastor coypus
GGGGGGGGGGGGGGGGGGGGGACAAAGAGGATAGAAAAAAAGGCCAGGCGTGGTGGTAAACACCTGTAATCCTAGCACTCAGGAGGCTGAGGCAGGAGGATCACTGAGAGTTTAAGGTCAGCCTGGCTACATAATTCAAAGCTACCTTGAGCTACACAGGGAGACCCTGTCTCAAAAAAGAAGAAAACAAAGAAGAAAAACATAAATAACAGAATGAAAAGGAGGAAAAAGAAAAAAATGCATAATATAAGAATGAAAAAAAAGGCGGGGGGAGTGAGTCCCAAAAGAACTTTTTAATCCATGGTGTTATTTTTTTGTTTTGTTTTTTGTTTTTTGTGGTACTAAGGATTGAACTCAGGGCCTTATGCATGCTAGGCAAGCACTCTACCACTGAGCTATATCCCTAGCCCTAATCCATGTTTTTTTTTTTTTTTTTTTTTTTTTTTGAGACAGGGTCTCACTATGCAGTTGAGGCTGGCCTTGAGCTCACTTTGGTAGCCCAGGCTTGTCTGGAACTCACACTGATCCTCCTGCCTCAGCCTCCCAAGTGCTGGGATTACAGGCGTGCGCCACGCCCAGCTCGCCTAATCCATGTTTTTGTTTTGTTTTGTTTTTTCTTTTTGAGACAAGGTCTAGCTATGCAGTTCAGGCTGGCCCTGAACTCACTTTTGTAGCCCAGGCTGGTCTCAAGCTGACACCGATCCTTCTGCCTCAGCCTCCCAAGTGCTAGGATTATAGGTGTGCACCACCATGCCTGGCTTAATCCCCATTTTTGAATGAGTAGTTTCCTGACAGGACCTATAATTTTTGAGCATAGCAGCCTTATGGCCTATGAGTTTTTGCAGTCCAGCTCTGTTTCAGGGATCCCTTTTGTACCCCAAGCTGTGACTATGAGTGCCCTTGCTCACATTGTGGGACAGGGAAGGCAGGCAGACCTGGGTCTGTGCTGGGCCGGGCAAGGTTTCAAGTGCCATCTAATGCTGGCAGCACTTTCAGATCTGGCTGTTTCTGAGTACAATTTTAACCTAGTGTGGCTTATCACAGGACTGGGGCTCCATGTCCTTCTAGTCTGAGTGTAGTTTGTTTATTTTGAGAGAACATCTTGCTGTGTAATTGAGGCTAGTGCTGAACTCACAAGAGTCCTGTGCTATCCCCTTCTAGTGCTGGAACTCCAGGTGTGTGCCACTACACTTGGCAAGACTGGCTTTTCTGACTGGGCATAGGGGATCATGCCTATAATCCTAGCACTAGGGAGACCGAGGCAGGAGGTTGCAAGTTCAAGGCCAGCCTGAACTGTGTAGTGAAACCTTGTCACACACACACGCACACACACACTACCACCACCACCACCAGCACCAGCACCACAAAACTCAATCTGGCTTCTGAGGAATACAAGAGAGTGAAATGATGGGTGTCACTTCTGAGAATGGCTCCAAGAAGCCTCTGATTCTTGTCCAGCTCCTTCTGTCCAGGTCCTCCTCCCCAGGAAACCAGGCTAAGACAGGAAGCTTATGATCCCAGCCCCCTGGGAGGCTAAGGCAGGAGGTTATTCAGTTGAGGTCCAGTCTGGGCAAGCATTGGAGAGAGAGACTTTGACTATTTTTAGCCTACTAACTATAATACCAGGGCTAAGTTAAACAAGCTAGTAGTACAGTGAAATCATCCATGTCTAAGAAAGATTCAGAGGCCTCAACACTTGGAGGCACAGGCACCTGACCCTGTAAATGCCTGGAAGCCTGAACTGTGTCGGCACCCAACGAGGAGACCTCTTCCTCCTCCTTTTCCCATTTGCTCTTCTGTCTGCTCCTGCTGCTACTGTCCTGTGATTGCTAATCAGTACAGCTACTGGCTGTAAGGTGTGTTCTTGACAACTCTTTGTCATGCACAAGAGCCTTGACTATTTACTATTTTGGGCCCATTCAGCTGTAACAGGAGGGCTAAAAATGAGGCTCAGGTGGAAGGCTAGGGTTCAATCACCAGGACTGCAAAAACGAAGGAAAAATTCTTATTGTCAAGGCGTTGGAACCTTGAGGTTTCACTTAGAAAACACTTGAGCCAAGCAAGTGTTTGCACCCCTCTGACTAACTTTCTCTCTCTGCAGCACCTGGCCCAAACCATGCGCACCACTAGTGTTGTCCACAAGCTATGTTTAAGTGTTAAATTGTTATTGACGGAGGCAATGGTGCACAGCTATAATCCTGACCTGTAGGATGCTGAGGCAGAACTACCACAAAATTGAGACCAGCCTGGGCTCCAAGGTGAGGTTAAGACCAGCCTGAACTACATAAATCAAAACAACAAATACATAGCTTTTAAAAATTGTTCAGTAGAAAACAATATTACATGACACATGAAAATGTAAGAACTGGCCAGTTGGAATGAGTGGCCCTGGGATGGAGCCCCTTGTGGGTTGTGAGGCCACTCCAGGTGGCGGCAGCAAGGAGAAGGACTTGCTGGAGACTGCAAGCTCAGCGCACTTCATTATTGAGGATCTTGGAGAGATTCAGTCAAGGCTTTTGGATCACAGACCAAACCTGTTACTTTGTAAAGAAATTTGAAGAAAAACGTGGTCTTCGGGAACTGAGAGTTCTTGAAAACTTGATGAATATGATCCACGAAATAAGCAAGCATACTCTTTCCCAGTGCAGAGATGGGGCGAAGAGCAGCTTGAAGACGTTCTCCTGAGACTGTGAGCAGCAGATGACTGTGTCCATAGACTCTAACAGACAGAATAAGAATGAAGAAAGACGTGTAATGGCCATTTGATAGCCAGTGGGAAGCAGCATGGACTTCAGTAGGAGGAATTCAGGAAATAATGGCCCCACTGTGGGGCCAAAGTGGATGAAGAGCACCGGAGAGCCCTTCAGGGTTGTGAGAGCACTACGTCGAGGTGGAGAAGGACCTCTCCAAGTTCTTGACCTTTTTAAGAATTGCACCACAGCAGGGATGAATGAGGAAACCTTGGCTTCCATCTGCATACTTCTACCAACCATTTAACCTCTGCTGCGAGCTTAGCAATATATTCAGTGGCACTCTTAGTCTGAGAAGAGTGACTTCTGCTGAGGCCTGATGGAGTGGTCAGTGGAAGGAGAGCACCACACCTTCCCTTTATTTTATTTTATTTATTTATTTATTGGTCTTTTTGAGACAGGGTCTTACTAGGCAGTTCAGGCTGGCCTTGAACTCACTTTTGTGGCCCAGGCTGGTCTTGAACTCATTACAGGTGTGTGCCACTACGCTTGCCCCAACACCTTCCCTTTAAGTGCCTGTGGTGCTTATGTGAATGGTTAGCTTGAAAGGAAAGATGGGATCAGTTTATTTATTTATTTATTTATTTATTTTTGGTGGGCCCAGGGTTCAAACTCATGACCTTGCACTTGCCAGGCAGGCATTTGTGCCACGGAGCTATCTCCCCAGCCCCAGTTTATTCTTTCTTAATCAGAATTGTTTTTCTTCTCTAGCCTTTAGCTCAGAGAACTATAAGCACAGACTTCTTAGAAAGTTAACATAATCTATGTGCATATGGGGTTAACATTACTACTGAGGTTTAAAGAGCATTTGCTATCATAGCTTCCCTGGCTGTGAGGGGGAGAAGAGTGCATAAAGTATTATTCCATGACTAGTGTTGAACAAAAAGCTGGCTTTGGAGAATTATCCTACTTGAGAGAGGCAAGAGTCAAAACGTTGTCTCCACTGTGACAAAGATGGACATAGTGGGCTTTGAACCACTTGTTGGGATTGCAGATTTGTTGGGGTTGCAAGTTGTGCAGGGCTGCCTAACGCTGTGTATTTCCCAGGGTGATAAGACACATGTATTAGGGGTTGTGGCCTTCTGGACCTTAATATTTTTGTCTTTTAAAATGTGCTCAGGACAAAAAGTTCACCAAAAAAATGCATCTCATGTTTAGTCATTTCAAGAACCATAGTCTTGCCCAACTGCTTACCTCATTTGTGTCTGTCTTGCTGTATGTAAGTGTGTTAGGGTTGGGACGCCCGCCACACAAGGAAGACACCAACAGACGCCTTCTCATGCAATCAGCAAGGGGTTTATTTGTCCATGCATGGGGCTCGATGCACACGCAGGAACAAAGAGCCTCGAGTTGAGCATGGTTAGGGTTTATAAACACATTGGATAAAGGGAGGGGGGGGTCCATGCAGACGCGGGTACAGAAGCAGATAGCATTGGTTAGTTTAAATGGCTCGTTACATTCATTGGGGGAAATAATCATACGGAAGCCGAAGGCCAGGTGGCGAGGGGAACTTCTTAATATGGTCAGAGAGGGCACAGGGAAGGGGCAGGCCTCATTTCTGTTTTTAGCTAACTTAGACAATTTACAACTGTATTATCTCATGTCCCAGTACATGGGGAGTTAAGGAACAGTGTGTATGGCTCGGTTCCTAGAAAGGAACAAAGGGGACATTTATCCCTTACAAGTGTATAACATAAATAATGCCTATACAAGTTTCAAGTGTTTCCTAGGTGATCAGCAGAATCAACTAAGGAGTTCTCCTGGAGCCGCCTAAGGATTCTGGCTCCAAATGAACCATAAGTGTTTGTCCATGTGACAGATAATCCATGTGAACTGTGAACTCTGTGTGATGCTAATGTCTGTGCTCATAAGCAGCTGTCTTAGGATGAATGTATACCAATTCTATCATCATTATGATCTGTAAAATCTGCATTTAGCCATCTAATGGAAGAGCTAAGTTGATTTTTTTAAAATTTGCAATAAGTTGAGCAAAAGTAAATGCAATAATCAAGAGATTTATGGTAAATTAATTTTCAGGATGGATAAATCTTTTTAATATTTTTATTGCTCTTCACTAAAGAAAGGCAAAAGAAAGAAAATATCCTATTTTCTTATGTTATCTCAGTGTTGGGACTGCAGAAAATTGACAATGGTTGCTTGTGTGAATTTATGGCTTCTTATCAAAGCTTCATTCTTGGCTTCATGTTGAAAATGTGATTGAAGTTCATAAAGCAGAAAAACAAAAAGAAAATGTAAGCACTTCAAAACAAAGCTCAAGGTCCCTAGCCAGGCGTGTCCAGGTGTGGCCTCCAGCATTCCTCTACACTTTGCACTTGCTTCTGCACCTCCTGGGCAGCCTCGGCAGGCTTTGCAAAGCTAAAAACTTGCTCTCTTGTCCTCTGCCCTCCGTGCAGCTGGCTCAAATCCCAGCTCCTTCAGTTCCGGCCAGTGTGACCCTTGGACAAACCGCCTGTCTTGTCTGAGCTGGTGCTCTTATCTGTGAAAAAAGGAACTGTTCATCCCATTTCCCAGGACTCAGATGTGAACCAGAGCTGCGCTGGCACACAGTGGCCACCTGGCAAATGCTCAGTGTCACTGCTCCCCAGGAACCACTCCCAGGAGGAACAGCCATCCTGCCAAGAAAATCAATCCTTCCCTGCAGTCTGGCTGTCACAGGGCCCTGAGTCCAGGGCATGAATGGATTCACAGTAGGATCTACTGCACCATGATACATGTGTTCCTGAAAGCCTCAGAGCTCTGAGGTACAGTGAAATTAAAATCCACAGAGCTCAGAGGGGGAAAAGTTGGGGCCTTCATCAGTGACACATTTTGAAAAGGAGAGAGGCTCAGTGAAAAGGGGCAAAGGTCTTGTGAGATGGCTAAAGCAGGCTAAAGCACCTGCTTAGGCAAGCTTAGGCAAGCAGGGACTGCAGTTCAATCCCCAGGACCACATGCTGTGCCAGCTCCACCTCCAGGGCAGGCTGAGCTGGCCATAAAAAAAAAAAGAAAAAGAAAAAGAAAAAGGGAACACAGTTGTTCACAGGTGAAGTTGTCAAAAAAATATATAAATACTTGCCAAGCGTGGTGGTGCCCTTCTATAATCTCAGCACTCATGAGGTTGATGGAGGAGGATCTTGACATGTTTGAAGGCAGTCTGGGGTACATAGTTCAAAGCCAATCTGAGCTACATAGTGAGAACCTGTCTCAACATCCCACTCTCCAAAAAAGAAAAATATGTAAGTACTGTGATAAACAATTTGTCTGGGAAAAAGTTGAGAATTTATTGGATAAAAAACATGTTGAGAGATTCTGGCCAGAGCTCATGTGGTAGTTGATATATTGTGTCATCTTGAGAAAGCTTGCTGGATGGGCTTACCTGGTTCCAGGCTGTGGGGGCCCCATCCTGCAGAGTGCAGAGGGCCTGCCCTGGGATGTGATTGGCTCTACCCTAGGGCCAGACGGGCCACCCCACAGTGGCTGACTCAGGACAAAAAGTGTATAAAAAGAGTTGAGAGCCAGGCGTGGTGGCACACCCTTGTGCTGCAGCCCAGCACTCGGGAGGCTGAGGCAGGAGGATCGGTGTGAGTTTGAGACCAGCCTGGGCTACAAAAGTGAGCTCAAGGCCAGCCTGAACTGCATAGTGAGACCTTGTCTCAAAAAGACAAAAAAAAAAAAGAGTTGAGGAAGACTGTGCAATCAGCCCATCCTGGTCCTGCCCTGGCTGCTTCCTGCCTGGCCCAGCCCTGCCCCGCTTTCTTGGAGAAGTCCTCCTCTTTGGAGGAGCTTGATCTTCACAGCCATACCACTTTGGAGGAGCTCTATGCTGGCACAGAATTTGGAAGAGAGAGGCTTGATGGATGCCACAGCTGTTTCTCCGCCTCTGCTCTTCATTGTTTTCTGCCAACTTGGAGCCAGCAAAGTATGAACTGAAAGCTCCATGAGCTGAGCTAAATAAACCTTTGCTTCCTTCATTTTGAGTGTTGGGTATTTGTCCCAACAATGAGTAAAAAGTAACTAAGACACCTTGTAAATGGACACCTCATGGCAGCTTTATTTGTAATAGCCAGAAAACTAAGATTAAGATTGAGACTAAGATTAAGAGCGGCAGACTAATCTGGCAGAAGAAATTTCAAGGCAGTTGAGTGTTGAGGCAGTGGCATAGCTATTGTTGGGGGCACTTAGCTAGTAATGTTGAGAATCAAGAGCAGAGTCCAGCAGGATAGTTTAAAATGTGAATTTTGCTGGGCGTGGTGGCGCACGCCTGTAATCCCAGCACTTGGGAGGCTGAGGCAGGAGGATCAATGCAAGTTCGAGACCAGCCTGGGCTACAAAAGTGAGCTCAAGGCCAGCCTCAACTGCATAGCGAGACCCTGTCTCAATAAGACAAATAAATAAATAAATAAATAAATAAATAAATAAATAAATAAATAAAAATAAATAAATAAATAAAATGTGAATTTTTTAATGATAGCTTGTTGGGAGCCGCAGGAAGCCAGGAAATCGATCAAGTGTGTGTAGGTGGGACTGGGCTTCCCTGCCTGGAGCAGAAAGCTACCCCAGTGTTGAGAAAAACATCCTGTTAAGAAAAACATCCTGTCTCGTTCAGGCCGCCTATTGGTTGCTGGGTAGCCTTGTGTTATGGGATGCAAACTTTGTAGGATTGTTTGTGTGCGAGTTGAGTTAGTGTTGCCCATCAGGCAGACTGGCAACCACCTAGCCCAACTTTTTGTCTCGCCTATCTTTCTGATTCCTACTGCTGTATCTCTCCAGGGTTAAACCAGTTTGTCGTAAGATCAACTGATCCCTACAATAGCTCAGTGGATTAAAGCACCTACTTAGGCAGACATGGGGGCTGGGAGCTCAATTCTGTAGGCCTGCCATGCCAGCCCCACCACCAGGGTACACTGAGACAGCAATTAAGACCAGGCATGGTGGTGCATGCCTGTAATCCCAACCCTTGGGAGGCTGAAAAACAGGGGCATCACTGAATCTAATCTGTGTAGTGAGATTCAGTAGACCCTGTACTAAGTACATTAAATTTTTTTAGATAAATAAAATGTGAATTTTGAGCTGAGAAGATAGCTCAGCAGACTAAGCATCTGCTTAGGCAAGTTCAGGAACCAGGATTTGATTCCCAACACCACATGGTGTACCACCCTGGGTGAGCTGAGCTGCCCACCAAGAACAGGCATAGTGGCATGTAATCCCAGCACTGAGTAGGCTGAAACAGGAGGATCACTATGAGTCTGAGCTTCATAGTGAGACCCTGCTGCAAATACATAAAAAATAAAAGATATAAATAAAATGTGAATTTGGCCAGATGAGAAATTCCAGAAAAGCTGTGGACTAGAAACATAGAGCTGACAAGATCTCCATTGCTGAGAAGGAACAACAGAATAGACAAGATGGCCTGAAGGCGTCACAAGAAGCAGCAGGTCTCTACCCTTTGCAGCCTCAGAGCTGCACAGGTGAAGATTCCTTTGAGGAGAAAGCTGCACAGTACCATGTTCCAGGATGGTGGCAGTGAAGAAAACAGGTTGTTCAGAATTGGATTCAATTGTGTCTTAGCCTTTTGGCTAAGATCAAGTGTAGTATCTGTTCTTATCAGAATTGGATTCAGACTACCCATCCATCTAGGCACTGTACTCTTTCCCATCTTGCAAAATGGCAGGTGAAAAAACTGAGAAGCCAGACACTAAAGAGAAGAAACCCGAAGCCAGGGAGGCTGCTGTCAGTGGTACTGGTAAAAAGGGTAAGGTGAAGAAAGCAAACAAGTCCAAGAAGGGGCAGCCCCACTGCAGCCGAAAACTTGTCCTGGGCTAGAGGAATTGGTAGATACTCCTGATCTGCTATGTATTCCAGAAAGGCTTTGTACAAGAGAAAGTACACAGTTGCTAAATCAGAGGTTGAGAAGAAAAAGAAGGAGAAAGTTCGTGCTACCATCACAAAACCAGTCAGTGGGGACAAAAATGGAGGTACACAAGTGGTTAAGCTTTGAAAAATGCCTAGATACTGCCCTATCGTAGATCTTTCCTGAAAGCTTTTGTGCCACAGCAAGAAACCCTTCAGTCAGCATGTGAGGAAGCTTCGAGCTAGCATCACTCACAGCACCATCTGATCATCCCCATCAGGTGTCACAGAGGTAAGAGAGTAGTCTTCCTGAAGCAGTTGGACAGTGCTTTGCTACTTGTTTTTTTTTTTTTTTAATTTATTTATTTATTTTCTTGTTTCAGAACCTTTATTTGTTTATTCACTCATTCTTATGGCTGGCTCAGCCTGCCCCAAGGGCAGAGCTGGCGCAGCATGTGGTGCCAGGGATCGAACCGCGGTCCCTGAAGCCGCCCAAGCTTTCCCAAGCAGGTGCTTTAAACCACTGAGCCATCCCACTGGGCCCAGTGGTTTGCTACTTGTGACTGGGCTTCTTAGCCTTAATCATGTTCTTCTATGAAGAACACCCCCAAAAATTGTCATTGCCATCTCTACAAAAATTGATATCTGCAAAGTGAAAATCTCCAAGCATCTCACTGATGGTTTGTTCAAGAAGCAGCTGTGGAAACCCAGACATCAGGAGGGTGAGATCTCCAACACCAAGAGAGATACCAGATTTCAGAGCAGCACAAGGGGCATTGGAAAGTGGTGGAATCACAGATCTTAGCAAACATTAAAGCTGTTGCTCATCTCCGTGGCTATCTGCGATCCATTTTTGCTCTGACAAATGGAGTTTATTCTTAAAAACTAGTGTTCTAAATTTCTTACTAAGAACCTAATTAAATAACATAATTTAAAAAAATCTAGTCCCTGGGCCCCTACAGCTAAGAGAGAGGAAAGCCTGGCTACTGCTCCAACTTATAGCAGACTTTGGCATCATCCACATACTGCTAGTTTTAGGTGAATGCAAAATACAGGAACAATGGAGTTAAAAAGGCTTCCATTTTTATTTCAGAAGACCTCAAGGCAAGGCAGTGTCACCCTCAGGGAGCAGAGTGGAAAGCTGTGACTAAGAAGCCAAAGGGCCAGTGGAGGCCACAGAAGTTTGGAGATGTCTGGAACTGTGGCTTGTCTAAGGAAAGCTGCAAGGAAAGAGCAAAGCAGGCCTAAGAGAGCAGCTGTGGGTGCTACAACCACTGGTAGTGCTATAGGGGTAGAGCCATCCCAGCTGTGGGGAGTGCACAATTTGCCATAGCTTGCCTCATTCTGGACATGGAACTACAGGACTTGATTTTTTTTTTTTTTTGAGACAGGGTCTTGCTGTGCAGTTCAGGCTGGCCTTGATCTCACTTTTGTAGCCCAGGCTGGTCTCGAACTCCCACCAATCCTCCTGTTAGGGTCAAGAAGCGCACTGTGCGAAGGAAGACTCCAAGAGACATTCTCTCATGCAAAAGCAAGGGGATTTTATTTTCCAAGCATGCATGGGGCTCACTGAATGCGCAGGAACAGAGAGCCCTGAGCGAGGTGTGGACAATGTATTTAAGCCCACAGATAAGGGCAGGACGAGTTTAGCAAGCATGATTACAAAAGTGACTAGCACTGGTTAATTCAAATGGTTTCTTACACAGTTATTGGTGGCGGAACCTAGGAGAAGGTTCAGGGTTAAGCTACAAGGAAGTTTCCTAATAGGGACAGCAGATGTTCGGTCTGGGTGCATTCCACACGTTCTGTTATACTTTTGTAACTAGTGGTTAGGCTTATCTACATAGGAATGCAGGCTGGGAACGTAGGTCAGGCCGCACTTAGGTTCTAAGTGTTTAACATTAACCAGACTCTATTCTGGTGGTCTTTTCGGGAGTTAGAGTCTTGGGACACGTTCTTCCCAGAGGCACGTCTGTGGGGCCATGCGGGCTTTGCAAAAATCCCTTTTACACTCCTGCCTCAGCCTCCCGAGTGCTGGGATTAAGGACTTGATGTTTTAATGGTTTCCCTGTTGGATTTTGGACTTGCTTTGGTCCTATTCTGTGTGTGTGTGTGTGTGTGTGTGTGTGTGTGTATTTAGGACAGGGTCCACAGGGTCTCATTACATAGATCAGACTTGTAGTGATTCTGCTTTTTTCAGCCTCACAAGCGCTGGTATTATAGGTGTATGCCACCATGCCTAGTCTTAGTCACTGCAACCTAGGGATAAGGCCGGCACAGCATACTAGGTATTGAATCCCAGCCACTGCCCTCTGTAGGTGCTTCAGTCTGCTGAGCTATCAGGCCTGCCACATCCTATTCATTTGTAACTTTTTATTTTTTTTTTTTAATTTATTATTATTATTTTTTTTGTCTTTTTGAGACAGGGTCTCGCTATGCAGTTGAGGCTGGTCCTAAGCTCACTTTTGTAGCCCAGGCTGGTCTCAAACTCACAACAATCCTCCTGCCTCAGCCTCCCGAGTGCTGGCATTACAGGCGTGAGCCACCACATCCGGCTTAACTTTTTAAAATAAAAATGTCAGGGGGCTCGGCAGGATGGCTCAGTGGTCTAAAGCGCCTGCTTAGGATAGCTTGGGTGGCTTCAGGAACCGCAATGCGATCCCAGGCGCCACATGCGGCGTCAGTCCTGCCCTCAGAGCAGGCTGAGCCGGCCATAAAAAATAAATAAACAAAAGTTCCGAAACAAGAAAAAAATAAGCCAGGCATGGTGGCTCATGCCTGTAATCCCAGCACTTGGGAGGCTGAGGCAGGAGGATTGGTGGGAGTTCGAGACCAGCCTGGGCTACAAAAGTGAGCTCAAGGCCAGCCTCAACTGCATAGAGAGACCCTGTCTTAAAAAGGCAAAAAAAAAAAAAAAAAAAAAATTCGTTTTTTCTTTCTTTAGAAATCATTTTATTTTTCATCAGCCTCATTCCCATTTTGCTTAGGCGTCGGCAGAATAGCTCAAAACTACTCAGTGGCACTTCCTACCCACTCAGTGGCCTGCACGGTAGGGGCTGCAGACCAATCTTCCGTGGCTGGCTGAGCACTCTAGTCTTCAGTAGGGAACTGCTGAATGGGCACAGAGGGCACCTGCACGCCTTCGGACCAGTCTGTGACCTCAGGCTGAGCAGCAGTGAACTTCGGAGCTGGTGCAGTCCATTCACCCTGAAATTCCTCCTTGGTCACAGCCTTTTCAGCAGCAGCCTGCTCTTCCTTTTCAATCTCTTCAGGATTCCGATAGAAATAGAGATCAGGCGTGACTTCCCATGGGTATTCACGGGAAATGGTACCACGCATGCGCAGCACTTCCCGGGCCAGCATCCACCACATCAGCCCCACAGAGTGTGAGCTCCCTTATTGTTGCATGGGATGGCAATGTCCACATAGCGCAGAGAAGAATCTGTGTTGCATAGAGCAATGGTTGGCAGATTGACATAAGATGCCTCCGTGAGGGGCTGGTGGTCAGCCCTGGGATCGGTAACCACCAGAAGACGTGGCTCTCTGAAGGCTGCCTGGATCTGGTTAGTGAAGGTTCCAGGAGTGAAGCGGCCAGCAATAGGAGTCGCTCCAGTGGCATCAGCAAACTTCATCACAGCCCATTGGCCCGTGTTCCTAGAAAAGATGACGCTGACATCAGAAGGGTTTTCAGTGGCCACTATGGCTCGAGCTGCCAGGAGGAGCTTCTCCCAAGTCCGCTTCAGATTTATGATGTAGATTCCATCACTTTTCCTTTTGTAGATATACTGCTCCATCTGGAAATCCAGGTTAGTACCACCTAAGTGGGTTCCTGCAGCAAGGAACTTGAGGATATCCTCCGCCTTCATTTGCAGGACATCAAGGGCTCCGGACATTGTGAAGTTTCCCTTTAACTTACGATGGGAATCAAGAACAATGCTGTATGGACCCTGGCTGGGCAGTGCGGAAAGGGAAAAAAAATTCTTAAAAAAAAAAAGGGGGTAGCCGGGCGTGGTGGCGCACGCCTGTAATCCCAGCACTCGGGAGGCTGAGGCAGGAGGATCGGTGCAAGTTTGAGACCAGCCTGGGCTACAAAAGTGAGCTCAAGGCCAGCCTGAACTGCATAGCGAGACCCTGTCT
>PVJA010038302.1:0-19838 GCA_004027025.1 Myocastor coypus
TTTTTTTTTTTTTTTTTTGGTTTCTGGTGAAGTTTATTTTTATTTTTATTTTTTTTAAAAAACCTCTGTTTATTCACTCATTTTTATGGCCGGCTCAACCCACCCCGAGGGCAGGGCTGGCACAGCATGTGGTGCCAGGGATCGAACCGCGGTCCCTGAAGCCGCCCAAGCTTCCCCAAGCAGGCGCTTTAGACCACTGAGCCATCCCACCAGGCCCCATCTGGTGAAGTTTAAAAAAATTTTTTTTTATCATTTTTAATAAGAGATAACAATATGAGAGTTTCAAAACATGTTAGCAGTACATTCGCATAATTGACACACTGCATATTGTTGTCTTCATAAAAGTTACACAGAACACAGGGTGTAGACGTGATAAATTTTCTAATTTTTAAATTTTTTATTATTATTATGGCTGGCTCATCCTGCCCTGGGGGTGGGGCTGGTGCAGCATGTGGTCCCGGGGATGGAACCACGGTGCCTGCAGTTGCTTAAGCTTTCCTAATTAGGTGCTTTAGACTGCTGAACTATCTCACCGGCCCCAAATTTTCTAATTGATATTGGTAGAGGAAAAAAAAAAAAAGGAAGAAAAAATTTTCTTCTCTTTGAACTAAGAGGAAGTAGTTGAATACAGTGACTCACCAGTTCTGTGACAGGCGCCGGCTAGCCACATCTAACTTTATTCGGGCATTATAAATGGACAAGCTGATTGCACCAACATGGGAATGGTAGCACAGCCTTCAGTAATAGCACTGTGATTTGCAGTCAAGTATAGATTTCCCTTTTCAATAAAAAGCTTGTGACCGCTTTGTATGGCTTGCCTGGAAGTTTCTGTCAATCCGCTTTGGTAAAATACTTTTGTTATCATAAATAAAATCTTTCTAATGTAGAGGAACTTGGTGCATAACACGTCCAAGCAGACCTCCTACCACCGGGGTAACTCTGGTAGCCCCCTTTGGTTCAGAACTTGTGACATCTCCGTCACGCCGGAGTCTTGCTGAGGCCTAATTTGATGAAATCTGATGGCGTGACCCAAACTTCTCCTCCCAGGCCCTGCTCCTGGGTGGTGTCCGACAGCAAGGTCTGTGTGTGTCATGAAACTAATTGGGGACATAGTAGCATCTGTGGGTGACGTCTTTGGAGCCTGCACTTCCCCTGCTCTGAGCTGAGCGATGCAGGTGCTAACATCCGGTCACTACTGAGTTAAAGCAGGACCCGTCCACGGCAGAGGGGTGGTGAGCTGCCACACAAAGCCACACGCAGGGAGTGCGCGGCCAGGTCCCAATTCCTCAGTGAAGCCCTGGCTGGGAGGCTGCAACCCCCCTGCCCTGGCCTTTTCTTTCCGAGCAGTTCCCAGGATGCCTTGTTTTCTGCCTGACTGCCTAAGGCTGAGGCTGAGGGCCCTGGAGGCAAACCTCTGTTTCCCACCACAGCAGAGCTGGGAGAAATGGTACATCAAGGTCAAGGGTTTGGGGTACTGGGACGTGGGGGTTGCCTGTGATCCAAGAGTTCCCCTGGTAAGCAGAAGACTAGTACCCCGTGTGTGCTGGGGGTGCGTTTAGTTGGGAGCACTTATCTTGGAGCTTTAGGACCAAGGAATAGGGGTACTGGGGATCACCTCAAAAGCACTGCTCTGGGGCTGCTCCCTCTGGGGTGTCCTGTACCTGTCCTCATCTCCAGATGGTGGCCACAGGGTGACCTCTGTGAGCCAGGGCTCTAGGACCCGTGTTTTACACATCCCTGGGATTTTGAGTGCAGGGAGGAGCCAGCCCCAGCCCTGCACAACCCCCAGGCAGCACAGACAGGCAATGGGTTCAGGCCCTGCTCAGGGAAGGACGTCGGCATGACAGCAGGGCCGACTGCTACCACTGTACCTCCCTCCTCCCAAGCTGGGCTTGGGCATCTGCTGCCCCAGCCTCTGCTGGGCTGCTTCCCAAGCCCTCCGATTTCCCAGTGGGAACTGGGAAAATGAGTCTGCAGTCCTGTTAGAGTTTTAAAGTTTGTTTCCTGACCTAAGAGCTTGGGGTTCCAGCTGGCATAGAGAACCCAATGGCCTGGTCTTTGGATGGGCATCGCTCACCTTCAGGCTGGTTCTGGAGCCTGCGAGGTGCCTGACCCGCTGTGCTGACCTCCAGGACAGTGCTTTCTGACAGGCGGCTCTGCAGGTGCCGCCTGGGGGCTCCTTCTGCCCCCAAGTCTCCCTGTGCACTACCTAAATTGGCCAGAAGAGGGCAGCCGTGCCCCGGCTGAGCCTAGAGACCCGGCAGCAGGGAGGACCTAGGCTCCAGGTCTCAGGTTAATTCTCAGGGTGTGCTGAGGATTGTAAACTAGGCGAAGCAGCATAGCAGACGGATTAAGGTTCCTAGAAGCTCAAGGTAGAGTGAAGCCCCGCCTCATGGGTGGGGGAGCCACCGCCGAAGGAAGCCTCCCCCACGACGACGTCATCCTCCTGTGCTTAGGCACAAGCTCATGTTCCTGGAGCAGTGTTCCGGCTATCGACAGGAGGGAGAAGCCACACAGGGGTCCGTGGGTGGCTGAATGGATCCACATGTGGCCGCCACTTGAGAACAACATCATGAGCTCAGGAGCAGGGGACACCTGTGTCGAACTAGAACACCTGCTTACGAGCAGACTCTGCCCCGGATTTCGCAGCTTGCCAGACCTTGATTGGCCCAGCTATCAGCTGGGGGAAGAACAGTGCATGTCCACGGCCTGACGCGCGGGCCAGCAATCAGGCAAGGCACGCAGAATGCCAAGTTGAGCACTGGGCTCCAGAATTTGCCACACACCACAACCTCCCCCGCAGTGCAGTGGCTTTCAGAGGTGTGGCCATCACCTGTTTTTTGCTCTTCTTGTCAAACCGTGATCGGGTAAAGAGCATGTAGCTTTAGTCTCCAAGTGTGGCTACTGCAGGAACTGCGTGGAGATGGAATTGTGCGGGATCTGGCCTTATGACTGGCTTTATTTTATGCAGTGTAATGTCCTAAACGTTCCAGCCGCTGTGCTCAGTGCCAGAACTGCCTTCCTTCTTCAGGCTGACTAATATAATATTCTGCAGTACAGGCCACATTTGGTGCATCCACCCCTCCACTGACGGGCACTGGGACTGCTTTGGCAAGGGTGAAGCTGGGATGACACAGCAGGTCCCCCAAGCCTTCATCATGGAATCGGCATGCATCCCACCAAGCAAGCCTCTTCTGGAGACTGACGAATAACGGGAGAAAGGTCTCCAAGAGACACCACGTACAGGTTCACAGCAGCACCGCCCTGGGCCTCTTAAAGCAGAACCCTTTGGTGCTCCTGGCTCCTGTCTGTCCTCTCACGCAATGCTAGGCTCATCAGAAGTCCAGGCTGTTGGCCACAGTTGGGGCTGCCCGTGGCACTGCAGTGCTGTGCCTCACGTGTACACATAGTGCACAGATAATTTATCCACAGAGCTCTACAGGCAGAGCAGCTGTTCCCAGCTCAGGACACGGGCGGTGGTGCTACTGGGAGTGTGTCATGGGGAGCTGTGTCTGCCCTTCTGGTGGGCTGTGGACAGCAGAGTGGCGGGCTGAGCAACATGGCCAGAACTGGACTCTTCTAATCCCAGGCAGGCACCCCTGAAAAGAGGCTGTGCCTGGCTTGAATAAACATGGTGGAAATAAGAGGCCAAGGAAGCTGCAGGTGCTTATGGGATGCTTCCTTCTAGAGCTCTGACCCCTACAGCAGCTCAAGGGGCAAATACCACTGTCCCCTTGACAAAGCGATGCCCAGCCTCACCGCTGCTAGGCGCTGAGCGCTGAGCGCTGAGCTGGCTCCCCATGCAGGCCGTCTCCACCCCTCCTAATGAAGACGCCACAGAGGCTGCCCACACTTGCTTGCCTCTCTGAGATTTTTGTCGGCTTTTAGAAATTAACTTTTGAGAGGAGGGCGAAGGTGGTGCTATCTGCTGTCTCCTGGACCTGGTAGGCTCTGCCAACCCCTTAGAGGATGGTGCCACTGTCCCTGGTTCCACGTGTGCCCGTGTCACGCTCAGCTGCACGGCTGGAGATGAGCCACGGAGTCAAATCACTGGCCTGGAGTGATGAGCAGTCGGCACGCTGGTGGCAGAAAACGGCCAGCTTCTCAGGTCATTCCTTCTGATTGCAGCTGGGGAGCTCACGGGGCCCTTCGGCTCACTGGGGCAGACGGTCACCCTCAGTTACTGACTTATCTAGCTGCTTGCTCCTTTCTTATAGAAGAGCGTGCACGTGATGTTCACCGCTTTTGCAATTCTTTTTTTTGCTCAGCAGGATCCTTTGGATCACGCTCCACGTCGATAGATACTTCCCATGGCATTTTCTGCGTCCACACACCCTCCTATCACAGGGTAGGGACCCAGCGGCTTCCAGCTTTCAGGAGCCCACGCAGTGGCTTGCCTCGCAGGCCGGTCTGTGCGCAGGCGCCTACTCCCCTGGGAGACATTTCAGTGACGTTTATTGGGATTTTGGTGCACTGCGCCAAGAGGGGCCCTCAGCCCTTCCCGCTGTCCCTGAAGGCGCTGAGCCCGCCAATGCTGCCCGCGGCAATGCCTTTCTTGTTGTTTATTTTGCCAGAACGTGCTTTACAATTTAAAGTGGCATTTGCCAGTTGGGCCAGAACTGGACGTCACTGCTGCGCTCATCCTGCGTCGTGAGGTGGCCCAAGGCCAGCACTGCCATGAGTGCACTTCCAAGGGCCGTGCAGCCCCTTGTAAAAGCACCTGCTGAGGTGTTTGCCCATCTTTCCCTTTGGGTATGCCTGCCATTTTTTTTTTTTTTTAATTTACTTTATGAGAAGAGTATCAACCTTGTCTGTAATATATTGAAAATGCCTTCTCCCAGCTGGGCATCTGTTTTTGATTTCAGATTATGGCATCCTTCACCACACAGATGTTTTTAATTCTCACGTGGTCAAACAGATCAATCTCTGCCCTTCTGGAGCGTGGAAAGGCCTTGCACACTCCAGAATTTGAAAAGCCCTATCTGTCTTCCTGGGGCCCATGTGTCTGGTGGCTTTGGGTCCCCAGATGCCTAAATGCCAGTTCAGACTGCTTGTTTGAATAATTAGCTGGTGAGGAGTGGCTGCAGACGAAATACGACTTTTTGGTCTGAGACTTTCAATGAGCATCTGGGGGACAAAGCTGCCGGTGGGGTTGGGGAGGATGAAGCCACCTTTTCGTGCGCTGGCCGTGACCCCCCATGTTGAGCTCGCTGCAGCTCCCCTGACTCTGTAAGGTCTCAAAGCAGCCACTGACTGAGGAGGTGAAGACAGGCATGGGGACTGAGTAGCACAGTATGCTCTTACACCAGTGGGGTGGTGTGGCCACCCCAGGGAGGTGCCTGGGACTCACTTCCTATGGTACCTCTGTGGTACCTCTGTGGAACCTCTGTGGTACCTCTGCAGCACAAAGGAGGGGCCGGGCTGGGGGCAGTGCCCAGCAACGGTCTTGGGAGGCCAGGCTGGGGGGGAGTGCACTCCTCCTCATTTTGCAGCCTGCACGGGCAACGGAGAAAAGATCTGACTCACGGAATTTCATAAATCACAACTATTTTAGCTTGGAGGGTTGAAGATTGATTAAGGCCTGAGCCCTCGGCATCGAATGGATTGGGAGCCCGTCTCCCGCGCGCGCGCCGTCTCTTCCCAGACCCGAGTGTCAGCAGTTTTCCCGGAAAGCAATCTTTTTATGTTTAGCGTCATCGCGGCTGATTACCGTAACAGGGGTGCTGCTGGTAGCTGGGCCTGGGGCAGCACCAGAAGGAGGCAGCTGTGGCCGGTGGGAGGCAGCCTGAGAGTGGGTTGCCTGGGATTCTGCGCCTACCCTCTTACAGTCCTTGGGCCTGGGCCAGGTCCCATCCTTATGCAGCAGGAAGCCACCGGACAGCCCCCTCCCCATTCCGGGGGCACAGTGATGCCTATGGTCCTTGCAGGCAGTGCTGGTGTTATTACCATGGGAGAACCAGCCCTGGGGGTTCCTGGGGGTCCCTGGAGGCCCTCGGCACCCAGGAGGCCCAGAACCCAGCAAGCATCCCTGGACCCTACTCAGTGACCAGGGTGGCTGTGATGCAGCTGTCAGTGCTGGGTGACAGCCCTCAGTGCCTTCCGACCATCTCATGGCCCAGCACCTTGGCGTCCAGGCTCACCCCTCTATCACCTGTCTTGGTACACCCCATCAGTTCTGCCACAGTACTCTCATGGTGGCCCAGAGTCCCCACTCCTGCCTGCCCAGGCTTCCTTCCAGATTCCGCCTTGCCTCAGGCCCTCTCGCTGAAAGCTCTAGGCACCCCTGGGAGCAAGCACTCCTCAAGCCTCCAGTCCCCAGGCCTCCCGCCTCCCTCCTCAGCCACCCACTAGGAAGTGCCCTGTCAGGTCTCTGTCACTGAAGCTCAAGTACTGGCCACATTGCCTGTGACTTTAGATGGCTGACTGTTGGTGTGAAGGTGGCCTCTCCCACAGTGGCCCTGGGCGAGGACGCCAGCTTTTTGGGTCCTCGTGGTATCCGCACACCCAGCTGGGCCTGGCTGACTGGAGGCCTGCTGAGCACATGGCAGCCTAGGGGGCTGTCAAGGGTCCCACTGCCCTGAGGGCCTGAATCAGAGCCCCAATCTGCCTCCAAGGGGTTCCTGATGAAGACAGGACCAGACCCAAAGTGAGCTGCAGCAAGACCACTGTTCCTCCAGGGTCCAGGTCCCCTGCTGCCCTCTGTAACCCGCGCCATGGAACAAGGAGGTACTAGACCAGGCCCAGTCCTCACCGGTCCCTGTGACAGGCTTGACCTGTCCCGGTCATCAGGAGTGCGGCCCTGCAGCCCCTGTGCTCCTGTGTGTCCCGTCCACGCTGACTCTGTCCTCAAAGCCCCCAGTAGGGGTGCCCATGGGGTTTGAAGCCCTGTGCGAGAAGCAAAGCCTGCTCCCCACAGCCACCCTCCTGGAATTGACTCTGGTACATCCCTGGGCCACAGGCCCCACCTGAACCACTGGTGGTAGCCAGTCAGCATGGAGCAGGGCTGGGTCCCCAGACAGCCTGGCCTTCCACATCTGCCAGAGGCCCACAGAAGCCATCGCCCCAGTGGGCCTGGAGTTCCCAAAGCTTCTGTGGGGGCCACAAGGGACCATCCCTGGGGAGGCTTTTCCAGGTTTATGAGCAGTTCCTTAGCACAGGCTCTGGAGTTATACTCAAGAGACACTGTGATTGTGCCCTGCAGTAATTTGTCAGGCTAGAGGTAATAAAGCGAAGTGGGTTTTTACAATGCGAGCTCTGCCGCCTGGGTGTGCAGGCAGGCCCTGAGTTTGGGGACCCAGTGACAGAGAGTACATTAAGAGTTTAATTTGCAATATGGGCAAGGATCATTCTAGAGCACACTCTATGTGAGGCCAATCTTAATCCATCAGAAGCTTGTTTTAAGGGTGACAGTTTGCTGGCTCCCTTGAACACTATTTAAGGAGGAAATCAAATGACCTAAAATTAGTGTGGGCAGTGATGGACACAGAGCAGGCCCTTGTAGGCCTCAGCTCCATAGCAGGAAGCGGCCAGGATTGTAGCCGGGGCATAGCTCAGAGAAGCTGCTTGTGACCAAAGAAGCCTCCAGGCTAGGATGCTCTCTGGGGTGTGGGCGGCAGTCCTGGGCATCTGTTCTTGGGGACTTTCAACACTTAGACCTGCGGCACACATTCTTCAGTCCCCAGCCCTTCCTCTGCGGGCAGCCTTGTGGGCGGGGGGCTTTCCCTGGGAGCAGCCCCGGCACAGCACAGCAGGCTCTGCATGTGGGATGCACCCTGGTTGTCCGTGTGGACTGGCGACGCCCGGCCCTGAGCCCTGCACCCCTGCAGCCAGGGAGGCGGCGAGTGGTTGAGCTGGGTTGCGGCCAGCCAGTTGAGTAAAACTGCTAATGAAATAACACCAGTTAAAAAATGGGCTTGCTGTCACAGTCAGAGTGCTTCGCTGGCCCTCAGCCCGGCGCTTCCCAGCGCGGGGTCAGGTGGGTCCCTGGGACGGCAGGATGCACAACATGGACCCCACCCCGCAGGCACGCAGTGCCGGAGCTGCTGCTGTCTGCTTGTCCTGCCCCGACCGTCTCCACGAGGGGCTTTTAGCGCCCTCAGCCCACTGGCCCCATCCAGCTCAGGTCCTTCCCACAATCCAATAGCCTCTTCGTTTTCTCCAAAATGCTGGGCAACATCTCCTATTTGCAGTAATGTTGAATGGGCTCAGTGTTCTGTCCAGTAGGAGCGGCCCTGGAAGCACTCTCTGTTGCTGTGCGGCGACGGCCCCAGCCCCAGCCTCTCCTCTGTCTCACGCAGCCACTTATTAGAGGAAGCTGAGGAGGAGCCTCCTAGACAAGAGGCTTTCTTTGCAGCCCCCCAGAGTGACAAACTTTGCATTTCCCTGGGACGCTCTAGCTCCAGGCTCTTCTCCAACAGGACCCAGGCTGCCCCAGGGAGGGTCTCTGTGCCTTGTACCCAATAGTGCCACACAGCCAGAGACAGGGGTGGAAGGGCCACCAGCTCCACCGTCCTGACTGCTGCACGAGGCCCCCGAGAGCCCCCATGTGGATCCAGCCGAGGTTGCAGGGACCACCTCAGGTAGCCTGGGCTCCCAGCTCCAGATTTCCCCAGGTGAGGCCCCAGACCCCGGCAGGCAGAAAGGACTGGCCCTGTGTGACTGTGCACATCCTAACCACGGGGCCAGGAGCAGCAAGGTATGTCTTCCAGTCCAGCCTGGGTTTCTTGCCTAGCAGAGGGGCTGTGACGATGCACTGGGTCCAGCAGCACCACAGAGCAAGGCGGGCAGGCTGGGCCCACAGGGGCGCTGGCTCTGATCCTGGGCACTTTCTGGTGGCATCTGCTGGGTGGCCCCCTCCTGCAGCACCTGGGCTGAGCCCTTTGGCTGGGACTAACACCATCAACTAACATCTCACTCGGGTCGCTACTCTGCCCTGCTTGGTGTGCTCCTGTCACCTAGCTCCAGGTGACAGGCTGCTCTGGGCCTTTGCACCTGCAGCCTCATGTAAAATCCACCAGCGGCTCCTGCTGGGGAGAGAAATTGCCCTCTCATGGAGAGATGCACCCCTTCTTACCCCCCCCACCTCAGTGTCTGTGCCTCCCCTAGCCCAGGGACAAGTTCCAATGGGCCAGCGCCAGTCAGGCTGGTACATGCTCACACGCTTGCACAGCAGGCTGTGTGTAGGCACGTGTGCACCCAGGCCTCCTTCCCTGGGCAGAGCTGCCCAGCTCCAAGCCCCCCGTGTCCACATCGGATGTCAACGTGGCTTGGTGGCAGGGGTAGGAGAGTGCCTAGCTCCTGGTGAGGTGACCAGCAAGCCACTGGGTAAGAGCCAGCAGGGCTGAGGCCCTGCCCTGGCCAGTCCCTCACTGCCCTGAACTCTGGCTAGGGCACGAACCCTACCCTGAGCTCTTTGAGGAAACAGCCAAGCCTTTTCTGACTTCCCCTTTCTCCCCAAACCAAGGGATACTGTGTCAGGGAGGACACGGTGCAGTCCCCACAGAAGGTGTGACAGGGCCCCTGCAGCTCCTGCCAATAGTGCCTCGGGGGACACAGGTAGGATAGCGTCTTGGTGAGCAGGCAGAGCGAAACAGGCCACATATTGGTCTAGTTCCCTCCCCAGGGTGCCCATCATCCCAAGGGTGGGGCAGGTCCTGGAGCTCCGGCAAGTGGTGCACAAGACCCACAGCCAATCTGGCTCCCTCTGAGCCCAGCACTGCAGCCAGGTGCGGCCACGAGAGCACTGCCCTGGCCAGGGCCCTCTCCCAGCCCAGCACGCTCTGAGGATGCTTTAACCAAAGGCTATTAAACTGTCTCTGCGCATAAGCCTCTCATCACTTCCTGCCTTGCCTGATGGTGGGTGCGGACCAAACGCCTCTGCTTCCTGTCCTTTCCTGCCCCTGAGTCACTGCCATCCGGCCAGACTGCGCACGCCGGCTCTGAGCTCATCGGCTCTGCCATCAGTCACCTACCTACGGCTCGAGGTGCTGAGGAGACGAGGTGTGACTCTGCCCTTGCTCTGAGGCAGCTGGGCCAGCTCAGGAACGCTGGGCAGAGGCAACACGGGCTCCGGTCTCTGCTGTCCCCACCCACTTCACCATGTAGCCCCAGTGCATTTTCTGTGACAGTGGGTAGGCAACACAGACCCGAGGGCTTCCAGCTGCGGGCTGCCTTCTGACTCAGGACGTGGTGGGTGAGAGGCTGCTTCCACCTTGTCTTGTGCCTACAGCTGCCACCCCACTGCTGACCAAGAAAGAGAAGTCATTGTATCACCAGGCCTGCCCAAGACCTACTCTGCCAACCCAGCTGCTGGCCTGGCCTCCTCCCACCAGACAGAGGTCAGCACTGGCTCCTTCAGCTATCACAGCACGCAGCAGCCTCCTGCCGAGGGCACCGCCAGCTGCTTGGCACACTACCAAGGGCCATGAGTTCGTGATTCACAAAGATCTGTGCTAGAACTTGTGAAAGAAGCCATAGAGCTGGCATTTCACCCCCAGCTCTGATTCTGCAGTGGACCCCAAAGAGGGCTGGACAAGACTCACACTCTTCTGAGGACTCGCAGGCTGGGCAGGCGATAATGGAGGAGCAGCCACGCTGCTTTGTGGTGTCTGAGTGGGACGGGCTCAGCCCAGCAGGGCTGTGGGAGCTGATCAGATGCTCAAGCTGCCCCTCACGGGGTGCAGGGACCCAGGGTGCCCTGCACACCAAACAAGAGCATGCGTTCTCCAGAGGCACAGGGCAGGGCTTAGTCATGCGTCATCACTCCCACAGTGCTCAGGAGGGAAAATAAAATTTCTCAACAGATAAAGAACTAGGAAAGCCATCTCCCCAGCCCCTGGAACTTTTTTTTTTTCTCTTAAAGAAAAACACTCTGGAGCCCGGCAGGATCGCTCAGTGGTCTAAAGCGCCTGCAGGCGGCTGCAGGGACCGCAGTTCGATCCCCCGCACCACAAGCTGTGCTAGCCCTGCCCTCAGGGCAGGCTGAGCCGGCCATAAAAAATAAATAAACAAACAAACAAAAGTTCTGAAACAAGAAAGAAAGAAAAAAAAAAAAAAACACTCTGCTCTGTCTGCACGTTCCTTCCAAGTTGTTGAGGATTCAGGTAGAAACCTGTGCCCTGATCTGTGTTCTTCTCCACGGGCTGCAGCCTGTGAGCCCCCGGGGCGCTTCCAGCTCTGCGTCTCTAACCCGCCGGCCTCTCAAGTCTTCCTTCCCTGCTCCGTCTGGCCAAGAGTTTATTTTATGAGTCTTTTCAAAGAGCTAGAACTCAAGTGAATTGATTTCCTCTATTTTGCTTTATATTTAATTGATTTCTACTCTCATCTCTCAGTTTCCTACTTCCTGTTTACACTGGAATTTATTCTTCTGCTATATTTTTTTAAGAGTAAAGTTTATTTCTTAGTCATCAGCCCAAATTTTGCGGTCTGCAGGCTGTGGGCGTCTGCCTCAGCCGAGCCTGTCCAAATTGTATAACGTAAGTGTAATCACTAGAAAGAAAGGGTGAAGCCAAATGAAGGGACAGTCCACAAGGGAATGGCCAGCACTTCTTAAAAATAAAAGCAAATGGGCTGGGGAGATAGCTCAGCAGCGTGGGCACCTGCCTGGCAAGTGCAAGGTCATGAGCTCAATCCCTGATACCAAAACAAAAACAAAAACCAAGACTGAGGATTTGTCACGGTAGAGGTGAAGAAGACAGGAAACTAAAGGCATGCAGAGCTTGGCACGAGGAGGGGAGCGCTGTCATGGCCACCCGTCCACAGCTGCTCACTGGGCCCTGCTGTGTGGCTGGCGGGCGTTGGGTGCCCCGCCCTCTCTCTGCAGTCTCTGCAACTTCCTTTTCAGCACTGGGGACTGAGTCTCAAGCAGGGAGGCAGGTGCCTGACCTCTGCATTGTGGCCTCTGCCTCTTTTTATTTTATTTTGAGACAAGGACCCATGAAGTTGTGCACAGAGGGCTCGAACTCATAACCCTCCTCCCCGGCCCTCCCAAGTGCTGGGATTCCAGACAGGCGCTACCACACCCAGACTCTGTAACTTTTTATTCTGAAATTATTTCAAAATTAAAAGGTAAACATATTTTTTCAAAAACATTAGTATTCTTAGTATATTAAAAAACAAACTCACAAAAATCAATGAGAAGCCAAGGGTCCAATAGGGAAGTAAAGAAAAACATAAATACACCACGTGCCACCAAGCCCCATGTAAGATAGAAAAGGCTGATGTCACTTGTAATTAGAAAAATGCCAATACAATCAAGGTGGTACTTCTAAGGGCTGGACTGGAAACTGTCAGCTGGAAAGCAGAGCCTGGCTCCTCCCGCTGTGCGCAGGGTACGTTGGCATAGATCATCCTGGAGCTGTTGGAGGGTAGTGTGGCCGCAGTAGGAGCTGTGACCTTCCCCTCTGACCTATATGTCAGGTGCCTTCCACACCAAAGCACTGTTCCACCCTGGACCTAGGAGGCTGACCAGGGCCACCCCAGGCCCTCTGGTTCCCAGCTGTGGCAGCTGAGGCGAGCCTCAGTGGCAAGCCAGGGAACAGCTCCCACCCAAACGACACCTGTGCAGAATTGCTCTGGCCAAGTCCTGGCCTCTGCGGGACCCCTCTCGTAGACAGAGGCATGTCCTGAACTCCCATTCCAGGGCTGGGAGTGACCAGCCTGTCTTGGTGGCTAGCACGGAACCTGTTGGAAAGGAAGCTTCTTTGGAGGCCCCACCTTCCTCTGCGCCCCGCACTGGGGTGGAGGTGTCCAGGTTCCTGGAAACCAGTCCCATCCAGGTTGAGATGATTTCTGCCTAGGGTAACACAGAGCTGAGGATGACAGGGACCCTGGGGACCTGAGACTGGTCAGAAGAGCTGTCCGTAAAGCACCCCATGGAGGAGGAGCTGCGGCCTGCTGCTTAGGCCAGAAACCCTGTGACTGTCCGGGTTCCTGAGCTCCCAACCCTTACTGACCACAGATCACAGGGAGTTGTGGGACAGCTAGGCCACTCCCAAAAGGTTCCTGTCCTCGCCATGTAGAAAGGGCCGCTGGGTGGTCTTTTCTGTTAGGTGCTGGCCTGAGGCCAATGGCCCAGCTGTCCTGAGACTGAGCACACAACTATGCGTCTGCTCGTTGGCCTCAGCTTCAGTGTCCTCCTCTGAATAACAGGGCTGTTATGACTTCTCCATCTTCTCAGGGAGGGGGACCCGCCCTGGCCCGAGGCCTCCGGGCTCTCTCTGTGGGTGCTGTCAGTGGGTAGGAAGGACCAGCGCCCTGCTCCAGGCCCCAGCACCCCCACACTCTGGCCATCTCCTTGGGAATCAGGCAGCAGGGGAGGGTCTGTGTGGGGTGCAGCAGCGCCCCCTAGGAAAGGAGGCCAGGACCTATGCAGGGCTTGGTTCAGGGAGCCTTTGCTGTCCCCTGGGCCGCAGTCAGGAGTCTGGGTGGCCAGGCTGCTCCCCACACTGCTCACCCAGGAAGGGCTTGTTTAGCATGCAGCCCTACTGTGCTTGTCACCAGGGTTTGCCATGGGCCAGTGGGCCCTGCACCCAAGGGGGCGGCCATGGTCAGGATGCCAGATGGCTCAGGTCTGACACTCCGACTTAGGATCTGAGAGTTCTGGCCACAGAGGAGCTAGGAGTGGGGAAGACACTGCTGTCCCGTGGCACAGCCAAGGTGGCCTCTCCCCTCCTGATCCAATCCACACACAGTAGCTAAATGAACTATAGGCACAGGCGCTGCTCCCACTCAGCTTGCCCTCCTGGGTGCAAATGGCGAGGAGGGTGCTCCCAACAGAGCTTACAAGGACAGTAAACCTAAATAAAGTCCCTGTGGTTTTTACGATGGCCAAGGAGGCAGCTCAGCTCCAGAGAAAGACAGAACATGTGGCCCGTGCCCAGCAGCACCGTCCTGGGGTGCACTGTGGTCCTCTGGAGACCCCAGCACCCCACCCCCACCCTGCGCAGCCTTCTTCACCTGTGTGAACAGGTGTCTGCTGCTGCTGCAGTCTGCCTGCCAGGTGCTGGTCTGCACGCACCTGGGTTCCAGGTTCTCTGAGCGTCTGCACAACTGGCCTGGGCACACTGCCTGCTACCCTACACCCTCTCTGGTCTGGGGGCTCCTGCCTCAGCCTCTCTGTAGCTTTTGTCACAGCTCTGGGGCATCTGCGCCTGTCCTGGGAGCTCTGAGCTGTGCGGACCCCCTGGGGGCACCCTCCTCTCAGACTGGGAGGCATAGCTATTCAGTGCTGAGGTACATGAAGGCCCACAGCCGATGAGGCCCACCCTCACCTCGACCTCACGCCCTTTAAAAATTCTTACAACCCCTCCCTCCTCCCTGTTTTTCCATAGATTCTCACCTAATAGCCCAAAGTACAGCTCCTGTGTGGTTTTCATAAGCAGGTAGCCTCGAAATTCCTAAAATAACAATTCTCAAAGCCGGGCCCCTACCAGCACCTGCCGAGGACAGCGCTTCTGCGCCGCTGAGCCTGCCGAGGGCGCGCGACCGTGCCACTGAGCCTGCAGAGGGCGCGCGTTTGTGCCGCTGAGCCTGCCGAGGGCGCCACGCCCCCCAGGGACTCTTCAGCAATGTGGAAGCGTGCACTAAAGAAACTGGGCAGCATGGTGGGGTCTCCTGAGGTCACCGACGCCACAGTACTGAACAGTCCCCCGGGAGTTTTGTGAGTCTCTCAATGGACCACCCACCCATTAAACCCACTGAGCTCCCTGTCCAGCAGGCAAGCCGGGTCTTGCTGGGGCCATCGGGGGATCCCGGTTTCCACAGCCTGTGTCCTACCTGCCCTTGGCCTCCCCTCCTGTCTGGATCTGTTTGCTGAATTATTCAGCAGCTGCACTGGGGCCACCGGGCAGGATGAGGCAGGGAGAGCGCGCTCCTGGACCACGTCCCACCTCCCACGAGGCCTGAGTCATCGCTGGCTTTCTCACAAGGCCACTAATGGAGCCCGAGCTGACGTGCCCACTTCCCTGGCCGGCCGCTGAGCCCAGCCTTCCTCCTACTCCCAGCCACGCAGGCCCCAAGGCCTCAGCCACCTGTGGGCTCCAAGGCCAAGCCTTGGTGCTGCATGCTTTGTGCCCCACCAGTACCTTCCTGCCAGTCACCATGTGGGTCCCCAACCTCAGTCCCAGCCAGAGAAGAAATCTGGACAAGAGCTCATGACCCTGAATGTTGCCATTTCCTGGAAAAGCTTCAAGGGGCCATGAAAAGGTAGTGGCAGGTTTGTGTGGGTGCATGGGGGAGCACGTGCAAATGATGTGCGTGCGCATACACGGGCTCACACATATGCATGTAGTGTGTAAAAGCACAAGTGCCTCCGTGCCCTGTGCAAGCACAGGCACGTGCACATGGTGGTGTGCCCCTGTGACGGTGCATGGGCTCATGTGCTGCCCGGGCAGCCTTTTACACCCAGTGCAACACTGACTCTCTGGCACATGCGCAGCCCCCACAGAACTGGGCCTGGGCTAAAGCCTTGGGTCAGCATCTCTGCTCCCAAATCTGGCAGAGCGGCCCTCAGCCCTTCCTGCCGCTGGGTCCCCCACAACTCCTGCAGCTAGATCCTGCTGCAGAGAAGGATGCACACGCCCCAAGCCTAGCCCTGTGCCGCCCACCCCCCAAAGCTGTAGGGTTCCCCTCCCCTGGGGCCCTGCCTTCTCCCCACACTTAGGCTGGGCTGCAAAAGGGAATGACTGGAGAAGCACCAGTCACCCAGAGACCCAGCTCAGCTCCTGCCTTGTGCAACCTTTCTTGTCCCCATTCCTCCTGGGGTTTCGGAAGCTTCCCCAGAAACTGGTCCCTCTGACACCTATCTCAGGCGGGAGGACATGCTACATGCAGTGCTCCAGGCAGACTCAAACCCTCGTGGGGGTGTAGTCTGTGAGGCTGGAGCCACTGAACTCCTGGGAGACCGCCTTGGCTTCCTCCCGACCCTCCTGCGCCTCCCGCTTCCCACCTCTGGTGAGCTTTGGTTTAACACAGATACACTCAGCCTTCTGGCTGACCACCAGTGTTCTGCAAAAAGAAACCTCTGTTAAAGTCCCTCAGGAGCCCCTTCCCCCAGCATCCAGGCTTCCCCAAGCAGAACTACTAAGGGGACATGCTGTGTGCTTCCTGGCCTCCTGGGCCTCAGCCTGCTGCTGATGTCTCCAGAGGTTCAGCTCTGAGGTTGCGGGGGGGGGGGGGTGGCGGTTTCTGCCCTTTGCTCATAACATCAGGATGAGCACTGAGCCACATGGCCTCTGCACGTGCTCGGCAGCCCAGGACCACCAGCCAGAGGCCCCAGCACCCAAGGCACATGCTGGTTGCCAGCCTGGGGTCAGCTCTGCGTCAGAGTGCCTCTGACTGCCTCCTACACCTGGCAAGGGCCGCAGGGAGGGCCACTAAGAGGGCCTGGTGAAAGTCTGAACTGTGTGGGCTCCAGGGTGGGGACCAGTGTGGCTGCTGCCTGAGGGTCTCGCAGATGTGGCTGCTGTGTCAGCAAGTAGACCTGGCTCCCCGGCTTTGGTACCAGGCAAGCGCACCCTAGCCAGTGCTGTGCTGAAGACTCACACTGCCATGGCAGAGCTGAGCTCCCATTAAAAAGAAGAAGATGGATTTGATTTGGTCATCCTTACCGGGAAACTTGATTCAAAAATCCGGGCAGATTTGTAGGAAATTGGTTATTCATGCCCAGAATGAAAAAGTACATCTCTCCTCCTCCACATAAGTCACTGCCCAGGAAATGCCACCTCGGTGGCGGCAGCGTTCTGCCTTGGCAGGCAAGCGGCGTAAAACTCTGCCCTTGAAGTGATCACAGACCCTCGCGCGGAGCCAGCCCACCCGCTGCCTGGCTTGGTGCTCCAGGGCCCAGCTTCAGGGACCAGGCACAACCCCCCAGGGCGGGACCAGCGGCCAGAGAGCACGCGGCGCTTACACTGGAGCCCTAGGTCGCTCTCCTTGGTGCTGAAAGCGAGACCCGCAAGGGCCCGGAGTCCCGCAGCAGACACCTCCATCCCTACCCAAATCCCCAGGGTTAAGCCCCAGGCCACCTCAGACAGCACCAGCGTCCCCGCCAAAGGACCCCAGGTGTGACTGTGCCAGAGCTAGTACACAAATACCCAACACCCTCAGCCCTGGTGTGGAGTGGAAACAGCTGACTACGTTCACGCAGCCCAAGTCACCTTCGTTAACAATTTAGAGCTAAAATACCTCCCCCCCACACACACGCACATACACAGCCTCACCTGTCTGGATCTTCGGTTGGCTCCACTGATGGGTCAGGCAGCCAAAGGTGCTCTTGGGGGGCAGGGAGAGGGCTGGTGGAGAGGGCGCGGCCTGATGGAGAGGGTGTGGCCTGGCGGAGAAGGCGTGGCTTGGAAGGGTACACCCGCCCCCTCCAGTCTCCCTTCTACTCTGCTTCCTGGCTGCCAGGGGTGAGCAGCACTCCTCGGCCAGGCCTCTGCCGTGCCTTACCACCACACTGTCTCCACCTGGGAGCCAAGCAAGTGTGGGCTGAGCACTTTACAACCATGAAGCAAAATAACCATCTCCTCTTTATGCTGCAGGCCTGGACGCTTCACACCAGCAACAAGAGCGCGGCTCCACACCTTCCCTGGGGCCCTGCCCACCGATGTCCCTGCTGTGCACCCTGAACATGGCACAACCTGAACGTCATCCACCTGAGCGTCTACGCCAGGGGGCAGTGGCTGGCGTGGCTAAAGCGTCATGGGGCATCTCGTGGTCCCTGGGAGCCACTGGGTGTGCATCAGGGCCTGGGAGGAGCTGCAGATGAAGCAGCCCCTCCTAGAGCAGATGCCCCGGACCTCGGCCTACCGGGCTCTAGGAAGCACATGGCCAGAGATGTGCACACTGCCTCCCAGGGGCCCCCTCAGCAGGACTGTGCATGGTGTGAGGCCGGTATGGGAGGCTTCAGTGGTGGGGCCCACATCCAAGGGGGATTCCTGCCTGTCCATCAGGGCCTGGGGCACCTGGGGCAAAGAGCTTGTTCGTGGCAGTTGGCTCACAGAAGCTCGATCAGTGGACTCCCTTGGCGAGGTCACCTCGCCTGCTTCCTCCGCAGTGGTAGGAACACAAACCCGAAGTCCCGGCGGCAGCAGGCTGTGCGGCACCATCCTCACTCAACTTCCAGAGCCCCCGTCTCAGCCCAGGAGTGTGGGCTGCCAGTGGGAGTTCCCTGTGTCGCTTTCCGACGACTCTCACCCGCCCAGCACCAGACGCCAGACCCAGTCTGGACTTGGACAAGACTGCTGCCACCGAGGCGTACACTGCTGAGCAGCACCCCTCATGCCACAAGCTCTCCATCACCCCATCTGCAGATAGGATACTGAGGCCCTAGAAGGGAAACGGCTTACTGCGTCACCCTGCTCTTGTGTTTGGCTGCCAGAGGTGCACCAGCTGGGGCAGCCCAGCAGGAGATGCAGCTCTGGGTGCCACTCGCTGTGGTCACATCTGCCAGCCCCATATCACTGCGGCTGGCAAGTCACCCGCAGAGACATGTGCACACAGCACAGTGTGTGTTCCAGGTGTGGGTGTGCAGGGTGTGTTGTGCATTGCATGGGATGTGTCTTTGCCAGTGTGTATCACAAAGGGGTGGTGTTTGTGTGTGCATCGCGTTTGTGGAAGGTGTCACATGGGAGCACAAGGGTAGGCTTGGGGATATATACATTTGGGAGAGGTGCATTTGCTTGGTGCAAGCTGCGTATGTTTGCAGGCTTCGGGGATATCTGTGGGATGTACAGCGTGTATTTGTGGGGGTAGGTCTGTATTTCAGGGTGCTCACAGGTATGTATCTGTGGATGGTGGTGTCATCCTGCTCCTCGCAGGATGAGCACACCCTGCTTCAGGCGGGCCATCAGGAGCACCTCTCGTGTGCTGCTCCCCAGGATCACGCCTCTGCCAGCCTTGCTCCTGGCCTCTAGCCGTGGCTTTCCCAGACCTGCCTCATCTTCTCTCTGACCCCCCTTAGCCATGGCCTTTGCCCCTGTAGGGTCAGCTCCTTGCTCTTCTGGAAAGAGGGACCCTCAAAGCCCAGGCTGCCTGTCCATATTTCCTCAGAGCAGTCCCACACTGACCCCTGCAGATAGTAGGTGCTCAATAAAATTCTGAGGACTCCAGATCCGGAAAGAATGACTTGAGAGTTGGCGGCACGGATCAGGTCTGGGCGTGGGCTGCAGCTCATGGTCTGTTTGGCCAGTTGGGCTCTGTGAAGTCCAGGCCAGGGTGAGTACAGTGCTCTACACCCACAGGACAAGGGGCGCTGTCCCTCACAGAGTGTTGCTGCTACATAAGAGGACACAGTACATATCCATCCCCATGGCCTGCAGAACACCTCCACTGCCAGGGGCCGACAGGTCTGTGCACAGCAGGGAGGAGGTCTCCTACCTGAGCCCCTCCCTCATGGGAGCCCCATCTCACACACCCATTCCTCTAGGAGCTTCCCGACTGCCACCCAAACCAGGTGAGCAGTGCCCACCCTGCTCTGTCATACCTCTGACCACCTGAATGGGACACTGGGCTGAGCCGCCCACTATTTGATGGCAAGCCTAGGGCAGTACTGCCTCTGCCTGCCCTAAGCCATACCCTGGAGTGCTCCAAGAGCATCCTGGGTAAATCAAGGGGGAGGGTGTGAACACAGGCCTACACCAGGAACGGCCATGCCTGTAGGCTTTCCTCAGCTGGGGACACAGAGCCACTGAGACCCAAGATATGTGAGTCATTTCCTTGAATAAATCTCTCCCTCAGTCTGAATGGAAGCATGGATGGTTGGATGGATGCATGCATGGGTGGATGCGTGGATGGATGGATGGATGGGTGGGTGGATGGATGGATGGATGGGTGGATGGATG
>PVJA010038303.1:0-20077 GCA_004027025.1 Myocastor coypus
TTTTTTTTTTTTTTTTTGTCTTTTTGAGACAGGGTCTCACTATGCAGTTGAGGCTGGCCTTGAGCTCACTTTGTAGCCCAGGCTGGTCTCGAACTCGCACCAATCCTCCTGCCTCAGCCTCCAGAGTGCTGGGATTACAGGCATGAGCCACCACGCCCGGCTTATAGGGAATATTTAATGCTTAATGTTTTTAATTATTTTACATGCTTTCTTTAAATTTTATTTTATTTTTTTTTCTTGTTTCAGAACTTTTGTTTGTTTATTTATTTTTATGGCTGGCTCAGGCTGCCCTGAGGGCAGGGCTGGAGCAGCATGTGGTGCTGGGGATTGAACCGCAGTCCCTGCAGCCACCTAAGCTTTCCGAAGCAGGTGCTTTAGACCACTGAGCCATCCTGCCGGGCCCCCTATTTGACATGCTTTTATCTGGTAATCTAAACAATTACTTTGAAGATAACCTTGTGTAATGCAACAGCCATTATTGATTTCCTATCATGTTTCAAAATTCTATATTGTTTTTAATTTTTTTAATGTTACAAATAAAAATATCACCTAATTATAAGACCTGTGATATTAAATGTATTGGTAAAATAGGAAATATAACTATGGACAAGGATGTTTTGGACAAGACCTCGAAAGCACAGGCAATGCAATCAAATATAGACTATGTGATGTCAAGCTAAGAATATTCTGTAGAGCAAATGAAACAATCAGTAAAATAAAGGCAACTTACAAAATAGTCCAAAATTAAAAATATCTTAGTGCTAAAAAAAGTTAGCGTACAGAATATACAGGGAATTCAAATATTTAAAACCTGAAGTAGTTGGGCGTGTTGGCTCACGCCTGTAATCCCACCACTTGGGAGGGAGGCTGAGGCAGGAGGATTGATGCGAGTTGGAGACCAGCCTGGGCTACAAAAATGAGCTCAGGGACAGCATGAAGTGCACAGCAAGACTCTGTCTCAAAAAGACAAAACAAACAAACAAACAAACAAAAACAAAAAACCCCGAAGTATTCTATGAAACTGGTAAAATACAGAGATACTTGTCAAGAATGAAATCCAAATGAGTAATAAATTCATGAAAAAATGTTTAACATCAGCAGATGTCAGTGAGAGAAACATGCAGAAACATATATCCACTCATCTCACTTGAATTGTTTTTATCAATGAAAACAAACAAATTTTGGCAAGAAAGTAGAGAATTAGAAAATCTACACACCACTGATCAGATAATAAATTGCTGCAGCCATTGTGCAAAATGGTATGGAGATCCTCCAGAAAAAAAACAAAGGAGGACTATTGTATAATTCAGGCATTTTTCTTCTTGGTATGCATTCAAAGGAAATATAAACAATGCAGTAAAGTGGTACCTGCACGTGTATGCTTACTATTTCACTTTTCAGAACAGTCAATTGAACTCAGGCCCTTGCGCTTGCCAGGCAAGCACTTATTCTACTGAGCTATCTCCCCAACCCCTACCCTATATTTTGATTTCTTATGATGAATATTTCCTTTTTTCTTTTAAAGGATGAGTTTTCAGTAAGAATTTGTTCACATTCATTTTTAAGTGGTACCATTGTTTGTGAAATGCTTCTATAATTCAATACACACTGACCTGAATGTTCCCTGTTTATAGTGCCATTGTTAGACACTATGTTTCTTCATTGTTTAGCATAGGTGGGAACTCATTCTTCTTATACACATGCAGATCACATAGGTGGCAGAAACAATAGTAATCAAACAGCAATAGCCTTTCATTTCCTATTCTACACTGCACATAATGGTCTTTGGACAAATCAATAATTTTGCTGGCTTCTTCAGGTACAGATAGCTTTAATTTAATTCAAACGTTTTGGAATTTTGTCAGGTGGAAAGAATACTAATGGAGTCAAGTGACATGTTTGAGCTAGTTTTTGTCATTCCTCTGTGCAGTGGTGGGGAACCTATGGCATACATACCACAGCGGGATGTTTGTAGCAATGGAGGCACTAGAATTCTTTCTATCTCTTATTTTGTAGCATCCACAGCCTCCAATAGAAACTATAGTTTAAGAATTTTCATTGTCTGGTGTTCAATTTTCAGGAATTTGCTAATTCTGGATTATCAATATGAAGTTTTAGATTTTAGCAATGTAGACATTACAGGAATTCAGCCTTTGGTATTATAATGCACGAGATTGTCTTTTGCAATTATTATAGGTTCTGATGAGTTGTCAGCCAGAGAAATTCAAGCTTGTTTAAAATTTTTTTTAAAAAATTGTACTATTAGGTTGTGATTCTTCAAAATTCTTGCAACTCTATGAACATTTGATATTTACAAAATGTTTCATAACACTTTACTTCAGCTGTGTTGCTCACATAGGATCGCTGTCTGATGAACATGGAGCATAAGATGTTCAGACATCATATGAGGTATTTGATGACACAGTTGTGGGGACAAAGCAAACACTTGAAAGGCATAATGAGAAAGTCATGTATTTCCCTAGGAATATGAGAAACAATCACATCTATTCCTTGCAGGATATTAGAAAAATATACGTTCAAGGCTTGGTCAAGTAACTCATCCTGTTTCTTTAGAGATTATGATAAATGTAAATGTCCTGTTCCTATCAATGGTAATTCAGTAAATAGCATCCCTAGGTGTTTTTTAAAAGTACTGTGTGACATCCAGGTTGTTATAGGCCAGTGGTTCCTAGTGATGTGTGGAAAATTTGATAAAATGCACCAAATGTTCTGGAGATAAAAAGTACCATGTATCATAAATGATGAGAGATGATCATAATGGTACAGCACGGCCACAGGAACACGGACACCATTGTGACTCCAGGAAAGCTGCTTCGTCCTTTCAAATACAATAGCATCGTGATGTTTTTACAAATGACTATGTGTTATCTCATATAAATCTGACTCATTGCAGTTCAAAACTTTTTGGAGTCAGTGTACTGTCCAAAAAGAATTTATTCTACTTTTGGTTTCTTCTTTATTAATAAAAGTAAATTTTCATTGTAAGCCATGCCAGAAAATGCTTCATATTCTCATATGCACAGCATTTTAGCATACTGCACATTTATGTATGTCTGCTAACCACTTTCTTTCTTTTCTTCTCTTCTCTTTTTTCCTTTCCTTTCCTTTCCTTTCTTTTCTTCTTCTTCTTCTTCTTCTTCTTCTTCTTCTTCTTCTTCTTCTTCTTCTTCTTCTTCTTCTTCTTCTTCTTCTTCTTCTTCTTCTTCTTTCTCTCTCTCTCTCTCTCTCTCTCTCTCTCTCTCTCTCTCTTTTTGCCTTTCTGAGACAGGGTCTCTCTCACTATGTAGTTCAGGCTACCCTTGAGCTCACTTTTGTAGCCCAGGCTGGCGTTGAACTCACACCAACCCTCCTAACTCAGCCTCCCAAGTGCTGGGATCACAGGCATGCACCACAACACCCAGCTGCTAAACACTTTCATGGAAAAATAAACATAGACACAAAATGTGAAAGAAAATCTAAAAGATCCTAAGTTTATGTATTCTAGCATAGTCTATTGGCTTAAATGCTTGTTTATTTTATCCATGTGAGGTTAGAAGATTTAGAAAAGTGGGAGTTAATTTGGTAGATCCAACAACGAATTGTGCCAATATATGTAAATGCATTTCTGTTCTGCTTGATAATGTAAGCAGTTGGTCATAAGGGGTGATTCATCAGGCTTTTAGAATTCAGGATGCATTAGTAAAGTTACTGTGAATAGCAAGTCAGCTGGCACAACTGGATCACCTTCAAAAACACTGTCCTTGGATCCTTTTGTTCCCAAGGAGACTGCTGTGATCGCTGGCCTAACTTACGCACTTCTTTGGCTTAGGAGGCCCAAGCAATATTCACATCCCCTAGAGAAACTGCATATTGTTCTGAGCTAAGAGTGCATGGGAAAAGATGATGCAAGTATATGCAACTAAAGGCATCAGTGCCTAATTGGCATTGAAAATCCAGAAGAGTGAAAGAATGCCAGTAACAATAAATTACACATATGAAAGTGTAATCCACAAATTTTGCAAGCCTACAATGAAGAGGAAATATTCTATATTTGCATTACTTTGAGTATGGGATTTTAGCACTTAGAAGTTGGTGCCTTAGAAAGATTTCACTTCTGTTTCTTAATTAAAATGAGTTTCCCTGTCTCGATGCTCACTAACTCAGATTTACTTCTCAATCTGTGGACATCCCCAGAAGACAGAAAATACTCACTTTTTTAAAAGGCTCTTTTGTGGTCTAAATCTTCAAAGAGGAAGTATTTTTAGGTGAAATGGTGCCATTTAATACCCATTGATAGTTCCTAAAATGAACGACCTTAAATAGTTTACAAGTATGTATTAGAGGATATGTAATTTTTCTGCTACCTTAACTCCAAATAGTTTCATGTGTTGAGAAGATCTGAAATGTAGTGCATTCACTTCTATCTAAACCCTAAAAGATATTAAATCACATTTTCAGATTTAAATCTTCTATTTCCTGGGAAACTGTTACAGAAAAGTATTTTAACATTATGTTTGAGTATTTTCAAAGATAAATGTAGCATTTAACATATATTAATCAAAAAAATTTTTTGTAGCTTTTATGCCACTAATTTGTCCAACTTTTCCATCCCTTCCTGAAGATAAGATCTGTCCAGAGCTTGTGAATAAACATGATGTTTCTGTGCATGATGAATATCACCTACATTCCACATTACTCCTTCTCAATTTTTACTGGACACAGAGAAAATACACAGAGAGTAAGAACACAACAATCAAAAATGGAAAGGAAAATTTGGAGGAAAGTGCATAAAAATTTGAAGGACACAGACTGAGCATATCAATGGACAGCATCTATGTCAGAGATGAAAATAACACTTAGGCTTCCAAGCTACAGCAATCAGGAAAAGCATCGCTTCATCTGCAATCAACAACCCCAGAGCAGCCTTGCACATCAGACCTCTGAAGACAAATATTTATCTGCAGTAATAATGCAGAAGAGAGACAATAATTTCTCTAATTATCTGTAAAAAATGACCAGTATTTTATTAATAACTAACCGCTTCCCTTATTTTATTTTTCTAACCACACTCTCCCAAAAATATAGAAATGATAGAGAACTTTACCAAATAAAATGATAGGAATTCAAGAAGGGTTTCTGTATTGCGTAATGTTGTCTTCAACTTAATTATTCAGATTACCAGATATTAGTGTGTAAAACTGGTGTTAAAAGTTACAAGAAATTAAAAAGGACAAGAAAAAAATTGAAGCATCAACCGCTTCCCTCTAAAGACCAGCAGAAATCAGCAGTACAATTATCCAAACCACCCTGCATACATACATAAGTATATCCAACCCCATCCTTGTCCTTATCCCATTTTTTACTTCCCCTTGAACAGATTCTTAATTTTTTGGCAAGAATATATTGTATATATTTTGCCTTTCTGATTTTATTTACTCTTTCAGGATCTTATACAAAGGAGACACAACAATGTTTGCACATGCCAGTCTGATTTATTCCACTTATGAGTATGGTCTCTAGTATTTCCCTACTGGATATTTCCCAAATGAACAAAATATATCGTACCACAGCCGTATATGTGTATCTTATTTTTATCTCTACCTCCATCCTAGGGCCAATCAGAGAAGACCAAATATGTGGCCATAAGCATTCCTGTAGGATTCCCAGTTTGCAGTCAACCTTTCTCTAGCTCCCACAGGCCATCACCTTCAGTCAAGATACTTACAGTCAGAGGCCTTCAGTTAGGACATACCTGAAAGCCTTCACATCTCCCTGCTGTAAGTCATCTGTGCCCCTGTGTCTGCCAAAGCTAGGTGATAGTAGCTGACTCCTCTAGATAAATAGTCATTGTTTATCTACTTACATTGTTGTTCAGTCATTTCTTCAGGACAAATAAAGACAAAGAAGAAAGCAAAGATTTACAAAACAAAGGCAATAAAAGACAACAATATAATATGCTATTGATGTCCATTCCACAACTGACAGACGTGCAGAAGTTGCCTGCAGACATGGCTATGGGAAGTTCAAATTCAATTTCCTTTTACTATACCTTCTCTATAGGCTTCATAGTCATACCTGCAAATCTGTTATTTTTATCATTATCATTATTATTGTTTTGTTTTGTTTTGTTTTGTTTTAGTCTAATAGGGTTCAAACTCACGACCTTGCACTTGCCAGGTACTTGAGCCACAGAACTATCTCTTTGGTCCCCATAACTGAAAAATTAAATCTCAGTTGAAGATAGAATTTATGAAGTCCTACGGAGCATTGATCATTTCTAGTTTCATGCTGATAGTATCCAAAAATTGAACAGAAGATATTTAGTCACAAATATCTGAGTGAAGTTTAGCATACTTAAAACAAAATTTTGGTCAAGACTAAGTTATTTGTAAATGAATGGTATCTACTGTTGTTTTAACTTTGAGTTAGGCTTCTAGAGAAAAGAAAATAAACCCTTTTAAAGAAACAAAATCTCTGGAATGGAATGAATCTTACCTTTGTATTTGATATCTAATAAATAGAAACACTAAAGTTTACAGCAAGAAAAACATTATACTTTACAATAAAGTTATTTTTATGCCAGTGGATAGAGAAAAGTTCATTTAAAATGAAAAAAAAATGAATGAATGAAACTAACTTATGGTTAAATTTTTATTTTCAGAAGCTATTCCTATCTGGTAGCAGAATCTACCCTAAACCAATAACTTTGAAATTGCCAGATTTACTTTTAGTTAACTGCTCATGGTTTTGATGGTTTCTCTGAATACTTATAGGAGACATGAATGTCTATGTGGCCAACTTAAGTTACTGCTTTTTTAGGACAGTGAGACAAACAGGTTTATGAATAATGAAGCCCAGTGTGAACCAATCCATACCTCTTCCAATTTGTATAATAAGACCCAGAATGGTGAGTAGCGGATATATGAGGGTCACAAAACTAGGTAGTCAGAACCCTGAGCATTTGCAGTTGCTACAGCAGGCTATGACGATTAGAAGAGATGGAAAAACATATGAAACTTCATAATAGAGAGAAATATTAAGCCTCTGTGGTCTAAGAGGTCAAAGGAAACTCAGCCAAGTATGATAGAGTAATTAGACACTGAGTGGACACAACCTATGAACTGAGATCAGAATGTGTATTTGGGAAATCTAGAGTTGTTTCTGTACATGAATAGAGTTATCTCTTAGATTGCTGGTTACTACCAGAGAGGAGTGAGATACAGATCTCAGATACGGATCTATGTATCAACAGTAACATTCTAGCTCTACAGGTTAACATAATTTTTGAAATCATGGTCTTAGAATAACTTTACTGATGGGAAAAAGGAGGGTCAACAAAAGTGGGATCAGTGTTGAAATCAGAGATTCAGTTTAAATTTAGAAATCCTATCCGTGAAACTAAGCACCAAAGTCAGTAAAAGGTCTGATAGTAAATGGAATAGAGTCTCAAATGAACTATAAGTTTCTTGACTCTTTAATTCTCTTTAATGAAAATCATATTCGTCTCAATCAGAGTCAGATAGGACTATGTAACAGTGACAATTAGATAACTCTAAGTGTAAGACAGGAATTAAAAGAATAGGCACAATCTCTCATTTCTAAACCAATTTTATTATTATTCCATACTGCACTTCCAGTTCTTCAGTAACGAATGAAAGTAATTTTCTGGCATTATTGGTTGCCCCAGTGTTAAGGAACCTATGTGTTGGTAGTTACATTTCATTAAGCACTATCAAAATTTGTTATGTATCATTCACTTTGCAAGAAAATTTTATAATCTGGCTCTTTTGCTTAATGCTAAGAGACATAACTACTCAAACAAAGCCTTAAGGTACTTAGGGACCAATGGAGAGAAACAGACATCGAAATCAATAGCTATTTCATGTGACCTCAGGTGATATCTGAAGCAGAACAGTTTCCCACCACCTGTTTGCTGTTGTGGACTTAGGTAAATTCTTTATGCTACAGTGGAACACAGTGCTCTGTAGGAACAATTACACACTCATGCTTAGTTGGCAGTTGCTACATAGCCCTCCCAGTACTTTAACTTGATTTATTAAGATCTCACTTCTTTGTCAGACTTTATGGCTTATCTCCAATGCTGACCTTACAGACTATACATAGGCACCAGGAAAATAGCTTAACAGCTTCGGCACCTGTCTGGTAAGAATAGGGTCCTGAGTTTGAATCCCAGTACAGAAGGAAGGAAAGAAAGAAATCACCAAAAGACTGTGACAACTTTTGATCACCAGCTGAAAATATTTTCTTTATAACCACAAAAGCTACCTAATCTTCTACTCTTCCCATACTACCATTTCCCAGATAATAAAAACTAAACAAGCTGGGCGTGGTGGCTCACGCCTGTAATCCCAGCGCTCGGGAGGCTGAGGCAGGAGGATTGATGTGAGTTCGAGACCAGCCTGGGCTACAAAAGTGAGCTCAAGGCCAGCCTCAACTGCATAGCAAGACCCTGTCTCAAAAAGACAAAAAAACAAAACAAAACAAAACAAAACAAAAAAACTAAACAATGAGAGGCTCACTAACCTGTCCAACCAGACAAGATCTGTAACTTGTCGTAGAGCTAGTTATGGCAAAGCCAGGGCAGTATATGACTCTTTAGCCCAAGTTCTTAACCACCATACTATTTACTGCCTTTCAAATTAATTGATTGATTTAAGTTGGGTCTTCTAAGCAAGTAAAAAAAAGTAAAACTATTGTTCCTTAGAAATTCTTGATATCTGCAAGATAGAATAATTGGCCCTGAATCACATTGTTATTAATTAGTAAATTCCCGATTCAAGCTTGGGATGTCTTGTGTTTTAATTGTGTACATTTCACTCATGTGAAATTCTCTCCCCTTTTCTCGCCTTTTTTTCCTTGATTTGAATTCTTTGTAGGCAATAGCAATATTTCATTCTGGTTATATATCTTCCATTCTTATATAATTTTAGATATAGTAAATGCTTAGTAAGTACAGAAAATTTTAACTTAAATTATGAGACATATTTACAGGTAGGACAATTTAGACAGCAGAATGAACAAACAGTGTTTTTGTATTCCCCAAGCCACATGCATTAGACAATGCTCCTGAGCCTCTATATTGTTACGAATCAATATAGCAACAGATTAATGCCTGGGAACAGGCAAGTACAGCATTCCAAACTGCAAATAGAATTTATGGCTACACTATGTCACTAGGGAGGTGGAGCGTAACTCTCCCTACCTTGCAAGTGGGCTGTGCCTTGTGACTTCCTTCAGAGGTACCAACAGAAAAGAGTGGAAAAAGTAACACAGTTCAAAGCCTAAAAAGCAGCAACACAACTAGGTGATTATGACCATGATTCAAAGAAATGACACAACGGTGGTATGATTTGTTATTTGTTGTCACAAGAATGTTAAATTGTCTTTGTGGCATTTTTCCCAAAAAATCTATGTCTTTATTTAAAAATATGACACACATCCTAACATGCTATAGAATATCTGGATCATGATATTAAAAGCATAAAACCAAGGAATAATATGCGTGAGGCCAAGAGCCTAACATGTGCACCTATAAAATACAAGTTAATATTTCAGGTAGGAGCCTTGAACAGAAAAAGAGTAGGGAAGACTTTAGTACATTTCAACCAAGTATGGACACTAGTAATGATCCATTTTATATTAATACCAATTTACATTGGTTTACTAAAATCTGTTTTATTTGAATTTACCATCATTAATTCACTATGAACAGTGCAGCATAATAACAGGGTGTTTAGTTATTGAAATTAGGGTATAATAGAAACTTACTGAGCTATCTTTGCAATTTTTATGTAAATAAAAATATGTTAAACAGTTTTTCAAAGAAATGATATAAAAATATCTTTAAATTTGACTTATTTTCATGATCATTTCCCAAATACCAAGTGCCTTACTTCCCAAAATCATAAGTGCCTGGCAACCCATTGTATCTTATCCTTTCTTTCTCCTTTATTCTGGATTTCCAAAGCTCTGGGCTGAGAAAATAGATGAAAAAATGATAGTGAAAGGCATATGATAAAGCGTTAGCTTCTAGGACACTTAGCACACTGAGAAATTTTAGAGATTTCCATGAACATATGAAATGTTATCATGTCTTTCCAAGTCTAAGTCTGGATATATTGTTCCGTACCAATTGCACTGGAAAGTAGGACCTTGTTCCAAGAAAGATAAAGTGAAAGAGGAAAAAGGGTAATCAAGGGTAAAAGGAGAAGAAACCACCCTGTGTCTACAGAATAGAGCAGAAATCACACAATGTAGCTTTTCCTACCAGCCAAGGTCAAGGAAATCAGTTAGTTATCTACCCGGAGGAAATGGAGATGGAGATATCCACTAGCCCCTTGGTCAGGTGATAAATTACCATGACTTTTCAGCTGTATAGTCGCCCCCACATTTATGTATGCTGATAGCATCTGGGTAAAATAGAGAAAGCCTGGAAATCCATGCTATAAAAAGTAATGTCTGTGGATGCAGACTCATTCAACTCACCCAGCACAAGCTGACCTCTTCTGTGTGGGTGACAGTTAAAGTTATAAAATTTGAGTTATTGACCTGTAGTTACTGTTTTGCATTAGCTTTACCCAAGCATGTATTTATTTCTAGGACTCTTTCATGACAGCTAACTTAAAAGATCCATATCTTCTTACTAGCCTCATGTTTGATTTACAGAAGATTGTAATTATTTTCTACCTCTATCCTTGTTTAAATAATCATAGCTAACATCATACCGTAGTAGCGTGACCGCCATTTTCTCACTATAAGGAATGTCTGCTAGGTATACCAGCAATTTGAATGCCTGTGTAAGCCCTGAAAACGTAGGAAATGAAATAAGTAGACTGACCTATTTGGAGAAATACTAAGCATCTGTGACCTGAGCTATTGCAGTGGCATGTAAAAAGACCTACTTGCACATTTCATTTATAAATTAATGACATAACTTCTTTGTAATTTAAATTCCTGGATTTTTATAATCCTGTCACATTCATTCACATCCTAATACACCTGACTCAAACTAGTCTTTCTACACCAGATATTATTCTTTGCTGAGACTGCAGTTAGCTCACCTTGACTTCCCAAAGATTTTGCCTAGAAAATTCAAGGATCAATCAGAAGAGGTGATAGTGTTTCTTTTTTACTTTAGCACATGAAAAGATTAAGCTTTGCTTCTTGGCCCTGGATGGGTACTACACTTTTGGATAGAGTGACAGGTTTTCCTTACTCATAAACATATTCTAAACAATTCATTTTCTTTGTTTATGGTTAGGGGATAATATCTTTTATGTCCACTTCAGAGAAGTTGCATAGTCTCAAATGAAAGAGTGTATGTGGTGATTAACAATAATGGAGTTATCTTGATAGGACCGGGATCCATCCAGAGATTCGTAAATTGTGTTTCTTTGTGTGTCTGGGTGAATTATGGAGATTTGGCCTTGGGGTCTACAACTAGTTCCTGTTCCCTTCCTCTCTGACACTGCTTTTCTGTTCTGCTTTTTGGCTGTAGTGAATTAAGCAGCTTCATTTCACTGTCTTTCTACCATGATGTTGCTTTATGTGATGCCTGCTGCAAATGATGGACTGAACTATTAGACACCGTAAGCCAAGTCAAGCCCATTCTCTTTTAAACTGTGCGTGACAGTTGTCTCAACAGTGGCAAGGCTGTCTAGTATAATGGCTGTCAAAATACCTGCGAATTTTAAAGGGTCAAATTACAATAGAAAACCAATCTTCACAAATCTCCCTATTGTTTGCGTAGGTTTTACAAACATAATATCATTTAAATTTCACAATAACTCTTTAAAGAAAGGAGATTTAGATAAGGTGAATAATTTCTCAACTAGACAGGCAGAATCAGCATTCTAATCCTATATTGTTTAAATTCTAAATTCATGCTATGTTTTATACTTTATGAGATTTGGGGTCATAAAACTATATGTCTGGCTAAGTACACTATGACACATTTGCAGGTATATCTTGATAAAAAGAGAATTGTAATAGGCAAAGTCAGTTCTAAAATCTGAGTATACATAATGAAAGTAATACTAGCTAAAGAGTAATGAAAAATGGACCCGTGGTTCTTCTCACAGTAACTTGTATGATGTTGAGCCAAACACTTGGAATACTTTTTGTAATTCCTGCGTACATTGTACTACAGTTGGAATTGGAAATAAAAAAGATAACTAAAGCACTGCTCTTGACCTGTGAGAGAAGGCTTCTAGTGATGCACCTGCTTATAAACTCCCAAGAGCTGGGTTTGCAGGAGTGTGCCACCATACCCAGTCTCAGTTGCTGACTCAGTGTGCCCTGAGGGAATGACTGATATAGCAGGCCAGAGGATCAAACCCCTGGCCCCTGCACATGCTTGCAGGCACTTTAATCTGCTGAGCTATTTGGCTGGCTCTATTTCATATTTTTAATATATGATAGAATTATATCACCAGACAAAGACCTGTGGATTGGCAACATGAGGTTGGTTTTTAGAGATCACAAAAGCTGACTGTTTGGGACAAGGGCATGGTGCAGAACTCCAGCTAGGGCAAGGACGGTAGAATCACTAAAAAGTATACTGCGTCTGAAAGGGAGTCACACTCTTTCCTATATTTTATTTTCCGCCTCTATAAAATGAGAGTAGCATGAAAGTCTTTCAATTTGTAGGATTGTTTCATATTACAAGATTCCATTGTCCCTTTTGGCTTTTCATTTAATTTTCCCACATTTGGCATAAAAGAAAGTCAGTTGCATGAAGCAACCCACCATTCTGCAGAAATTATGCAATAGATGCTTCATATGAAAAGTTACTGAGAGGTTTATCTACTCTGAGGTATAAGAATTAAGAACAAATTGTGAAGGCTCAGATTTCCCTTTCCTAGAGTCCTTGTGTTCTTTTTGCATAACAGATTTTCCTATGGGCTTTAAAATGATTGAAGCCTGCATTTCCTCCAGGTTGGTAAGGGTTAAGTGTTAGGTGTCATGCATTATTTTGAAATGTCACCAAAAAATAGATGAGCTAACTGCCTTTTCTCCAAGGACCACTGCTGGCCATCAGAAAGATGGCACTGACATTCAGTCACCTAACTACACTTTAAGGTGAAAGATCACTTTAGGCAAGTAGCAAGCTACTTGCAAGTACTTATTTTAAGCAACTGCTCCCAGAGGCCCTCACAGACACCTTATACAAATGTTGGCCAAACAATTCATCAATTCAAGAGCCAAAGATATTTCCCCATTTGATTTATTTTACATTCCAAAGGAAAGGAAAACCTAGGGGTATAGGAACTAGTTCTTTTACGGAGAGAAAAATCTCTGGTAATTTAGAGGCAGTCAAGAGTTGAAAGCTTCACTAAATATAAGGTTCCATTTTTAAAAGAGTCTTTTTGCACTTCACTCAGGTCAGTGTAAGTTTCATGTATGATTTGGTTCCCCCAAACTCTAGCATCAGGAGGCTTTACTTGGGGAAATATGTAAATTGAGGGTTCAATTTAACCTGTTTTGAAATCTAGAGCCGTTCTTAAAAATCAAAAGCTATATTAGTTTTTTTTTCCATCCGTTTTACCATGAAATATTAAAAAAACACTAACACTGTGGATTCTTCTACACTAGATCTATCTTTTCATATACATGAAATGCAGTTCGATTTCCTTGGGATATGGGACACAGGAAGCCAGCTCAGTTACACTGTAGGGTGTCATTGGTAATTCACCGGAATTATAAAATGTTTCTCCTTGGTACTTAGACCATGTGTTCTCCAAGTGGAACTGTAGAGGATGTGATAGAAACAATAGCAAAAATATAACCACGTGTGTTGCTATGATACCAGGGTTACACTGGGAATACTATCAGTGGAAAAAATGTTCTCTGGGATTCCAAGCCATAAACGTACAGAGAAGATGAGGGCTATGGTTTTGAAACTACAGATCCCAATGATGACAGTAAGCCGTCTACCTCCTTACAGGATCTTCTGGTTGGAACCAAGTGATATTCTAACAACTTGAATGGAAATTTTGATATTCTCAGAAACTTGCCCTCTATTGCTCTTTAGCTGTGGGAAAGAGGCTCTCTTGCCTCTGTAGGGCCAGCTCGAGTGCAGATGGCTGTGGGCGTGACATGGATCTGGTGTATAGTCTCTCCTGCTGACCTGCTGTTTGTTATCTCTCTTCTCTAAAATTAGTATTGAATTTGCATTATACAGAACCCAGACCAAGGATAGTTCTATGTAGTAGGCCTCTAAAGTGTGATTTTTGGCGTGTAAGGACCTTCCAAAATGCGTTTCTCTGAAAACCTATGTAGAAATCAACTGAGTTGTAGTTGATTTCTAGATTAGAAAATTATTGGAGCCAAGCTGGGTGTGGTGGTGCATGCCTGTAATCCCAGCACTTGGAAGACTGAGGCAGCAGGGTCAGTGCAAGTTCGAGACCAGCCCGGGCTACAAAAGTGAGCTCAAGGCCAGCCTGAACTGCATAGTGAGACCCTTTCTCAAAAAAAAAAAAAAAAAAAAAATTGGAGCCGGCAAGATGTTTCAGCTATCTAAAGTTTCCTGCTTAGGAAATCTTAGGCAGCCACAGGCACCTGGGACCTGGGTTAGATTCCTGGCACCACATGCTATGCCAGACCTCCCCCCAGGGCAGGCTGAGCCAGCCATAATAAAAAAGAAAAGGAAAGAAAAGAAAAGAAAATTATTATCTGGAGTTAGTTGTCTAGATCTCATCCAGAAGTTCTGACAGCAGTCCTATGAATTGTATGTAAGCTTTATCTCTCCAAGTCACTGTTATATTCATAATCTTTGAGACATCATCACCTAAATCCTGGATGAAAGAACTTACTAGATAAGAAAATTAGAAATTCTAAAAATGTTTTGTATATCTGTCCTATGTTGATGAAATGACTGACACACCTTTAAGTCGGCTTAAAGAAATAAGCAAATTGATGAAGAGGAGCTAATAATTGTCATAAGGGGCAAGAATAGGATCATAATAATTCAGAGTTTTCCAAATTACAGTACAAACTATGAAGAATACTCATATGGCCTTGAAGGTACAAAGAGAGGGACAGTTTACTGTACAAGTAGTTGCCCATAATTCGCTTCCAATTTAAAACAAACAAACAAAAAACACATTCACTTCACCAGTGAAAGGAAGATGAGTCATTTTTCTTAGCAGCCTCCATCTGTGATACATTTGCGCAGACATATTATTTAACATTATCTCCTTTATTCTAACCTGGATGCCACACTATAACTGCACCTGTTCATAGTAAGGTGCTCTTTGCTTTCTGCAATGTTTTTGACTCATCTGTCATTTCTAGACCTAAGTACCAGAGCAATCATAATCATTTCTCCCTACGGTGTCCCTGATTTGCTTCCTGCTGCTGGAATGTAGGACATTTTGCTTTACTTTCATAGGAAGTGCAGACTCGGAAGTGCTGCCTAGATTTGACACTTTGCTACTGGGCATTTGCTATGTCCTCATATAACCATTTATTTTAGGTGGTTTTCTTTCTACATCCTTATTACTTCTGGCTCTATAAATCTGATCATTTTTATTTTACTTCCTGCACAGCTCCAGGTAATAAGCACCAGCAGGCGCCATGACTCATACTAAATGTTTCTCCTAAAAGAACAAAGTGTGATTGAAGTAACAAAAGGTGCTTTGTTTAACACAATGGATAAAAATCAGCCACACTTTACAATATGTTTAATGTTCCTTGTCAAGAAAAGAAGTTCAAAACATGACTGTGGCACTATCTTTCTGAGAGCCTATTCAGTTGGAAGGACCCTTAGTTGGTCTTAGTTCTGGTGCCAAAGTTCTTGATACTGATTCCAGTTTTGAAATCCGCTAATGTTAAAAGTATAATAACCCATGAATTCAACCATCCCTGTAGTTACTTGTTTATTTGGCTTTAGTCACTATGGGATTCATAGTTTAGAAACAATACAGAGAACATGACACTCAAATATACTCCATCTTTTAAAATGAAGATTAAACACTGGTTTGTCCTTGCAAGGCAGGTGCTTATGCTACTGAGCTATATCATAGCCCCAAAATTCAGATGCAACGAAATACAAAGAATATAGCTTTCAACACCTAAGGAATTATGGTTTGGGGCAAGTAAAAACTTCGTAAAGCAAAGTTTTTAACTAATGCCTAATTTACGAACTTTCACTTAAGAAGCTAACAGGAAAAGTAAACACAGTCCTTCTTATGGCCCTGTGCACACCTTCTTCATGATGTCTATGTCTCTGCTCCAAGCATCAATATCTGTTTAACAAAGTTCTCAGGTAATATGGAGAATTTGAACTTCCATGCAGTCATTCCTTTTATATTCAGATGCTTGCTGATTTCTTTTATTCTGTTTATTATTTTTATTTTTGATTAATGTTTGTTAATGAGAAAGAAATAATAATGAAATAATTTTACAATAGATTAGTAGGACAGATACAATAGTTAATACATTGTGTATTGTCTTCATAGTAGTTGTTCAGAGTACAAGATGTAGACATGATATTTTGTCTAAACACTGTTAGTACAAATCTTTCTTCTTATTGAAAAAAGAGAAAGTAGCTGTATATATAGTCCAATAGTCCATAATAGTAGTGGGTTATCAGTACAACTGGAAATGTTGGAAGCTGTTGACTGGAGCCTTTTACAACTCAGCATATTAATATGGCTTTCCTTTTTATACCTTGTGGTTAGACTTTTCTGCTGGACGGTGAAGACCAAGAAAAAGCAAGACCTACTACAAAACACTGTACATGGTTTCAGGGTAAATCCTGAGGGGACTTTGATGTTTGCTTAGAATTCCAAGTTTTTCCCACAGGTCTTGCTCTGAGTACTTTCCACTTTGTGACATCTCTGATTTAGCAATCTTTATTTTCAGGATTCGTGAATAAAACTATAAAGCTGAAAGATAGTCTTCATTACTGCCTCCTTGGGCACTGTGTCACAGTGACTACAGCTCTTGTTCCAGATGTAGACTTCTACATAGAAGATTCTACATATACTTATACATATAGATTTGAAGCTTAGTGCTTACAAACTGCGATTGGACTAGGACAAAATTATCAACTGTCATCTATCTCTCTCTCTCTCTCTCTCTCTCTATATATATATATATATCTATATATATATATATAGATAGATAGATAGAGAGAGAGAGAGAGAATTATGTGAATCTCTATCTATGTGTATTCACATAAAATGGTGGATGAGGCTTGTGATTGCTCATTGCTCATGTTGTCATTAGTGTAATTGTTTTACTATCCATGTTGTTACTTTCTCAAGAATATTTGGTTATAAATGATGTAAAGCTTTGTAGACAACATGAGTGAGACAAACACATGAAAAACTTATTTTACAAAGCTAAAGTCATATCTTGTAGAACCCAGTGGTGACAGAGCAGCTGGTTTTTGAAGTGATCTGCACTAGAGATCTCCAGGCCTTCAGGATATCCAAGGTCAAAAATCTCTCTCTCTCTCTCTCTCTCTCCTCTCTCCTCTCTCCCACTTTCTTGGGGATGCTTGATCTTTTTTCTCTGGTCATATCTACGGTGGCCAAATATACATGGTAATGTATACCTCATTCCAACTATTAGGGACACATTCCTGGGGAGACCACAAGTAGAAAGTTTTTGCCAACTAAATTTATCATGAACCATGCTGGAAATGGCTGCACTTGCATGCCTTGGCAGTCTACTCTCTGTGCCTCCATCTAACTAAAGGTAAAACACATACCTAACTCCCAAAAAATAGAGGTCAGAGATACACTGCTTATTAAGGTAAATGCAAAAACGCAAATTCAAATATCCTTTCTAAGCCTTACTATTTCTGAATCAATTATGATATTTCTGTCACATATATGAAAGAAGTCAAACTATGTAACATGAAATTTTAATTTTTGAGTTCGATTACTGTTCAAGAACACTATGAAAAGCCCTTACTTAAATATAACACTTAGTAACATACAGGAAAAGCTATCTATCATATGTTTGGCTTTCTATTTATCTATCTATCTATCCTATCCATTCCATTCCATTCCATTCCATTCCATTCCATTCCATTCCATTCCATTCCATTCCATTCCATTCCATTCCATTCATCTTTAGTTTAATATAAATGACTTACTTATTGGATTAACAGCTTTCAGGCTGATATATAAGAGTAAAATAAAAGTCAAATAATCCAAAAACGACAGCAAAACACTTCACTAACAGTAGACCCCTCGGAATTACACATAGAGAGAATGAAATGAATGATTATTCATTAGCATTCATGAATCTTACAATTCTTTGTATATAGCTATTTTAAAATGTAGCATATTCCTCTTAGCTAACATTTAGGGCAAAACTAGATCAACTGTATACTACTATAAACATTTCAATAACATGATAATACAAGAATGGTTAGATGATTGCATTATAATCAGCTATTATATACACTTAACATGGAAAAAATGGAATAGAAATAGCTTGTTTCCTTCCACAGTGAGTATTTAAATTGTTCCCATTAGCTGGTTCTCTCCTTAGGAGACACATGAGCACTTGGCTTTTCTGCCTATTGAACTTCTGCAGATACATAGGACTTGGTAGCCTACATAGTATGAAAGAGAGTATTGCACACTGCTTTCTGCAAAGCATTTCATCTTCAGTGCTTGACAGTCTGTTCTACTCAGAGATTATAGTAACACATACTGGGGCACAAATGGCAAGTATCTTGGAATGCTAAAAGCATTTTCAAAAATGAAATACCCAAGGTAACTCAAACATACAGTAGACTTCAAGTACTTTTTGTTAGGTATAATTTGTAGTTTGAGGGCTGTTAACTATAGCATGACTCTAGTATAGAATGTCTGTGCTACATATTTCAGAATGCAATGAACTTCTAGATCACATTGGTTAGGAAATTCTTTTTTTGGTCTTCTCTTCTGAGACAGAATCTCACTATGAAGTTCAGACTGGTCTTGAGCTCACTTTTTAGCCCAAGCTGGTCTCAGACTCACAATGATTCTCCTGTCTCTGCCTTCAGAATGCTGGGATTATAGGTGTGCACAACCACACCAAGACACCAGGCTTGGTTAAGAAATTCTTACATTGTGAACTTGCACAGAAATGGGAGAGAGTACAGAAGGTGAAGAGCTCTGTAGCTAATACTTACATCTGCTCTAATGACTGGGAAACAATGCAGTACATCTTTTTTCAACATACAAGTGACCTACAGACCCGGAAAGAGGCACTGTGTTGGTCGAGTTCAAGCATTTTCATTGACAAAGTCTATTTACTTTTTCATACCACAGCAAGATAGAGGGAAAAAATTAAAAAAAAAAAAAAAGGAACTGTGGAAAGAAAACCTCATAGTTGCTTGCAATCCGAGGACAGGAAGATTTTGGTCAAATTGTCAGGGAAAATTGTTAGACTCTTGACCTCAAGTTCGTCATTTTACTTTTATTAAAAGAAGTTAAAAAAAAAAAAAAAAAAAAGAAGTGGAGCCTCTTGTGATATTTCTGGCACATAATACCAGACTGATTTGACCTTCTTCTGAGAGATAGATATTTTAACAAGTATTGCTACATAGTATAAATAATTCCCAAAATAAAGCTATATTTTATGTTTTATAATATTTATATTGCTTTATATATTATTGCACTATATATATAAATATTATATAAAAAATTGTATCTTATTAGTATAAATGGTGTTACTACTTATATAATATTACTGTATTCTATAAAGTCATTTTTATATTATACTATATAATCTAAACAAATATGTATTTTAAATATTAATAAAAAAAGTAAATAATAGGTACAAACAAATAAAAGAAAGATCACTAATAACAGGAATGTTGCTAAGATCTGAGTCATCAGATTGACAGTTAATTAGGGATAGTGTGAGTCAAAGACATGAATTCTATTTCCAAGCTGAGGAAGTTCAGACAAGTTCATTAGATTCAGTGTTCTTACTGTAAAATTGATGGATTCTAAATTTTTGGCTCACTGAACTTTATAAAGTTGAAATCTTTTCTCGTCTGCACTCACTCTCAATGATTTCTTTGATCTTTTGATCTTTAGGTCTT
>PVJA010038304.1:0-19834 GCA_004027025.1 Myocastor coypus
TCTCCCTCTCCCCATCTCTCCCTCTCTCCCTCTCCCCCTCTCTCCCTCCTCTCTCTCTCTCTCTCTCTCTCTCTGACAAGCACAACCACGACTAAAGCAGTATTACAATCTAAACAGAAAGGAATTGCTAAAGGCAGACAGAAAGGTCAGGGAAGAAACAGACCAGCAAATCCTTGAATGAGAAACTGAAGGGATATTTCAGAAACATCATGTGAAATGCTGAATTTTATGAGTTTTATACCAGTAATTAACTAGGGATCAAGAAATAAAATAAAATTAAAGTAATTTATAGAAGAATATTTGAGACTACAAGATGTGCTTTATCAATCTTCCAGAAGTATCTAAAAATACAAGATTTCCATCATCTGTTTGACATAGAACATACTCTTTTTCTACTGATTCATAACAGCAATATCCAGTAATGATATTCCTCTGAACACAGTGTGGGAATACTTAATATACATATGAATGAGAATCCTAAAAATGAATGTTTATCAAAGTTGGCAGAGCAAGACCAGATAGTTTCTTCTCCTCCGCTCCCTGGACTGATGCATGAAGATTTGCAAATCTGCATAACTATAACCTTATAGAACCAAATTCCATCCGCATTCAGTAAATTCATTTCTTAAAAACATGAAGACACGGAATTATCCAATATTCTCAGTTATTAAACATTCACATTGCAAATGAATCCCCAAATCCCCACCTGCTCCCAGCAATGTTAACAGTGAATAACTGTAATTAATTATTATAGAAATGATGATAATGATGCCAAAGAATTTATTCTAATTAAATGTTCTACCATGAAGAAAGGGCTGAAATTTAGATCAATAATGATTTAATTTTTGTTCTTGAGTCTTTCAGGGACGTTCAATTCTTCCATGCACAATAACCTGATAAATGGTTACACTCTTGCTGTGATTGAGCAATAATATCTTTATCACTTTTCTTTTTGCATCTTACCAAATACCCTCACCCACATAAGCCCTGTTTTATGGACAAACTCGTCTACGTGATTATTATGGTTTGTGTATAGGTGTCCCCCCAAAGCCTCATGCTGTCAGGGGGCTGCTTCTGGAATTCGTAATTGATTATTGTGGAAATGGGTGCTGTCCCTCCCCTGGGGCAGGTGATTTGCATTTTAATGTAAAGGAAGAGAATTTAGCTGCTTGAGCTGCTGGAGCTCTCTCCCTGTGCTTTTTGCTCTTGCCTGCCACAGTGGAAGGTTGCCCTCTGCCACGTGCCACTCTGCCTTGGAGCCAGCTGAATATAGACTGAAATCTCCAGTAACTATGAGTGAAATAAACCTTTCTTTCCCTCATTTTGAGTATTGGGTGTTTGTCCCAGCAACGAGAGAAGAGTAACTAAGACAATGATAAACTGTAAAGATATTTTAGCTAGTTTGCCTCTTTCTGTGTATTCTCCTGAATTAAACTGACATAAGAGTAGTTCCATTTTGCTGGAAGGCAAACCTTTGAAGATGATGAGAAACTACAAGAATGACATGTCTCTGTAGCATCTGGCTCTTAGCTTCACATTCCCACAGAAAGAATGACTCACAGTTACATACAATACAGAGATATTTAGAACGTTTATTATTAACTTTAATTTCATTCATATGCTTCCATGCAAATATTCTTTAAATATCATTATAATACTAAGTAAAAAAATGTTAGCTACAAATGACATGCATGAACATAGAAAATCCTATGCCATACAACTTTTTAGTATTATTTTTGTAACCATGAAAACAATAGAAAAGCTATTTGGATTTTTGTTTTGTTTTGTTTTGGCAGAACCAAGGATTGAACTCAGGCCCTCATGCTTGTCAGATAAGTGCAGATTGAGCTATCTCCCCAACCCCTAGAAGCTATTGGTTTAAAGCACTGTTCTACTTGAAGTGACTTATTCCCCTAAGCTCAAGTTATAGTGTGTAAGACTCACGTTTATGGTGAAATTTCAGAACTTTTCTCTGGGTACAGAAGAAACCCAGTAAAAATGCTGTCATCTTCAGCACTCACATACATGCCATTCCAATCTTTTGCCACCTCCAGCCACACTTGATCTCCTCCACTTAATTTCAGGATGAGGAGGAGAGAGGCCTGGTCAATTTCTTGGCCATAGAGAGTTTCTCTGGTCTTGAAGTACCTATTATTCTGGGCCATCAGGCTGATCTGAGCAGGCCGACCCCTCACAGTGACATGATAGGAAAATACATATGTTCCAGGAATACTGCAGTTAAATTTCCCAGTGACAGGGCTATAGTCCCCTTGGTCATTGTACAGAACCTTGTCAAATTTGATAGGGACATTAGGAGGTGGGAATGGCTTTGATAAAGCAACACTAAAGGCTGACTGTGGAACTTGAACCGCCCCTCCCTTGGAGCCTTTGAAACCCCGTGAGCCCTTTTTCCCAATCGGTCCTCGAACTCCTTTAGTTCCATGCTCACCCTTTGGCCCAGCAGGTCCCATCAAGCCGGGAGGACCTAACCCTCCTTTTTCTCCTTTAAGGCCTGGATCACCTTTGGCCCCAGGCAGGCCAACCGGGCCCTTTACGCCCTCTATTCCCTTGTCTCCCGTGCTGCCTCTTTCCCCTTTCATCCCCTTCTCACCCTTTTGCCCTTTCCCTCCTCTCTCCCCTGAGTCTCCACAGTAGCCTTTCTCTCCTGCCTCTCCTTTCTCTCCCTTGACCCCAGGCTCTCCATTTAAACCAGGGAAGCCCACTGCTCCTGGGTCTCCTTTGTCTCCTTTAGTGCAGTTCCCACACAGATCCCCCTTTGAGCCTTTTTGTCCTTTTACTCCCTCAAGGCCAGCGTTTCCTTTATCCCCCTTAGGGCCAAGTCCACCTGAAACAGAAAATTAAAATAATGTTTAAAGATCACATAGGCTATAAGCAGTATACTATTACCATAGAGCTCAGAAAACAGAAATGAAAGGTCTTCACTGAGGCCTGCAAACCTGGTTCTGCACTCTGAAAAGGCTATGTATGCCTACGAGCCATAAATGCAAAAATCAATTTATAACATATCATATTCCCGAAAGAGGAAAATCTAATGCTTCCAAGAAACAATAGCTTATATTCAGAACTCTTATGTCTTTTTCCTTACTTTTAAGATAATAAAAAGTATCAGAACTATAACTTGTCGTATCCTATTACCCTTTCCATTTTAACCTAAATGGTTTCCTAACTATCTCCATCATCTTTCTAAATCCAAGATAGGTACCAAAACATGAAACAGGAATGTCAGGCATTTTCTTTCTTGGACAGCTAGAGACAGGAGCTGACAGGAACAAAGTTCAGATGTTTTTACCTACCTTTAAGCTCCTGAACCCACTGCATCCACTCACTACAGTGAATACTAGAAAAATAATAACAATTTATATGTCCTTGTTGCCTCTCTGACAACTTTAAGTATCAGCAGGAAGAGAACAAAACACTTCACTGAGCCAAGGTACCTCATGTGCATTCTGCACCCTACCTTTTTCACCAGGTTTTCCTGGATATCCTGGAATTCCACTTGCTCCTTTGTCCCCATGGCCTCCTTTCAGTCCTAAAATGATACTAAGATTAACTTTCTCCAACTATACTACTTCTGATCTAGCTAACATCACTTTCACATCCATGTAACCCTCCACTATTTCTGTTAATCAAAATGATTTCAAAGTAAAATAATCTGAGTTAAGAATTCTTTAGAAATGGTTAGAAGTACTTAATTCCAATTAATGGTGAGTAATTTTAAGGAGATTTGGGAGGTAATGCCAACCACTTGAAGTAGAATTTGTCTTTTCCGGAGATTCCTCACAACTCTTCAAATCTTTCATATAACTCATGACATCTGCTTCTACTATACATATACTTATATTTCTTCCTATAATGAATTTTAATTAGCAGCTGAAATGTTTTTTCTTTACATGCCTGAGGTATGAAACCATCTACCATACACATTTCAACCCAGAGCGTGACAATCTGTAATCAACTAAAGTTAGTCAAAAAAAAAAAAAAAAAAAAAACCCATCCAGGAATGAAAACTGTTCTTGACAGAGAGCTTTAAAAAATTCATTTCATGTTGGAACAGTTTTCATTCACTCTTATGGAGAATTATGAAACTATGAAAAATCATATTTGAAAACTATTATAAGAACTAAATTGTCATATATTTGCCATATTTCCATGCAGTGGATTTTTATAGTCTTACTAAAAGCCTAATGTGTTACAGGTTGATTATCATATTATAGATTAATTTTAACTGAAAATGAAAATAGTGATAAACCTAGCATTAACAATAGCTAATTGGGATCAGTGAGATAGCTGAGTAGACTAAATGCCTGCTTAGACAAGAGCAGGGACCAGGATTAGAACTCCAGCACCAAATGCCATGCCAGCCCCTGAGCTGGCCACAAAGATCAGGCATGGCGGCACACACCTGTAATCCCAGTGCTGGGAAGACTGAAAACAGGACGATCGCTATGATTCTGAGCTGCATAGTGAGACCTTGTAACAAATACATAAAGAGAAAAAATAGCTAATTGTTAGATAATTACATCGAGAATTTATTTTGTATCAAATATTAGTCTAAACTCTTTAACATTTTTGAAAATATTCTATTTAAATTTAATATAATTGTATTTTTTATAAATATTATCTTATATAACAATGAAGTTTATGTAACAGCACATTTCCTCAGCTGGAATGTTTTTACAAAAGCTTATAGCAAACACTTCCCCATCAAGAGAGGTAAAGAAGATATTTTTTCATTATTTTTATCATAGAACAAACAACATTATAAGAAAATTTTAAAATTTATGAGTCAAAATTGACTGTATATAACGATAGTGGCATCAACTTACCAGCAATATTATGTGTGATATCACTAATATTTTGTTTCATCATTTTTGTCAGGTAAAAAGAAATCCTAGGTCAAATTCAAACTGATGAGAATAGACTCTCTAATTTGAAATATTAAATAAATTCTACCATAGTAAGTTAGAGCTTTCTAAGCAGCTAGCTCCCCTATTAATCTTCTAAATAAAATATAAAACTTAGAATTTGAATGACCATCTATCAGAAAAATATGTGGATGCATTTTGAGAAAATTCAAAAGTGAATGGAAAGGGCTAACCCTATTTCTGGTCCTCCTCAATGATTAAACACCAACTTTCGCCCACAGAATTATCTAGGTTTTCAAATTTATATAAGAAGCTTAACTGCTTATACTGAATTTATTGATTCAAATGATGATTATCCAGAATATAGTCATTTGATTGATTTTTTTAACTTGCAGTCTTAACGAAAAAATGCAAGTTAAGTTTGGAAGTTAAAAGAAAGTAGAGTTGCCACTCTGTAGGGACTGGCTGCATGAATTTCTACTTTGATCCTTCATCAAAGCAGATTCTTAAGAACCTTCCCATTATTTTCTTTTACTTCCAGGAGACTAGTTTCCAAACTATATGAATTGCTGGGGAAGTTCATCACTAATCTTTATTTCACAGGGCTTTCTGCTAGCATCATTCACACTCAAAAGGATTATTTCCAAGAATGAAAATCACATAACTGACAAGTGTGAAGTAGCTCTTTCTTACCTTAGCATCTTTTTTGAGTAATTGCCTCACTGAATGTTCTAGCGAAATGAGTTAGGCAGTTCTAGAGCCATGCAGAGGGTGATCTATAGATGGTATTAGGTCTTCTGACATGTGACACTGATGCTAAAACATTGAACTTGATGGATAGATAATATTTCTACAGGATGCTGTTATTCACTGAGGAATTTCTAAGTGTTCTTGTGAATCTGTAAATTTTCTCAGTGCCTTCAACCATTTATAGAAACATGAATTTTATGAAGCACAAAACTTTTTTATTGATACATATATAGAATTAGAGAATTTCTATGCTAGCAAAGATCTACTGAAGCACCATAACTATACCACTTCTTTGACATTAAGCAGAGTATCAACATTTAATCCGTCCCCCCAAATTTCCCAGCAAAGCAAAATGACTGGTTCAAAGTTACTATTGTAACTTTAATATGTCTGCTTTAGTTCAATTCTCTACTCAACTGTGGTACTGTCTCTGATTTCAGAATGAGCCAAAAGAAATTGTCCTTTGAAGACAGGTTATACACCTAAAAAGTCAGACAAGTGGCCAAGGCGATAGAAATGCCATGTTAGAAACACTTTGTGTGTGTGTGTGTGTGTGTGTGTGTGTGTGTGTGTGTGTATGTGTGTGTGATGCTCCCAGAGAAGAGCAAAATCTCTCAATTGGCTACTTATAAACATTTTCACATCAGATTAACTCATACTATGATTTTAAAAAGTTGTTAACATTTTTATAATTTTACCCATTTTCAAGATCTAGTATTTACTTAGAAAATTAATCTATAAATGATGCAGAATATCCCTAGAGTTTTGACATGGAATAAAATGAATTACCTACCCTTTTCTCCTTTTGGCCCTTGGGGTCCAGTGACTCCTGGAGGGCCTGGAATCCCCACTTCACCAGCCTCTCCTTTAAGACCTGGAAATAGGGTTTTAAAACCATCAAGATGGAAAAAAGAAAAACACTCTCTTTTCAAGTTCATTAGTTTATGGAGAGGTGGAAAAAATCATTTCATTGAAACTAATAACTGTCAATGCCTTGATGACAAAATCTGCTGAGAATGAACTATTACAGAGTTCTAAGGGCAATATTTTTGTCTGATTTGCAATTCTGTGCTACCTGAGTAGATAAATTGAGCCCATTAGTACTTGTCACTGTGTCCATGGCAGTGATCAAATGACTTAGGGAAGCGGCACTATATCAAACAACAAGAACAAAATTATTACCTGACATTTACCCTCATATGGACCACTCTTTAGAATTGGAAATAAAAACAAATTCCTAACACTTTTTACATTTCCCATCATTCATGTAGCCTTTCAATCAGTAACTATTCCTGAATCACCCATTAGGGACACAACTGTCACTACACCAGCACTCCTATAGAGCTGAGAATCTATGGAAGATAAACACTGAACAAATACACAAATAGGAACAGTCACATTGTAGTTAACATATAAAGAAAAATGGGAAGTCATAGGGTAAGTTACATTAAAACAAACTTAACTAATATTTATGGGATCTGAAGAGAACTCACTGAGAAAACAGCATTAAGCAGAGACTCAGTGAATGGATCCTAATTTCCTAAGGAAGAAATCAGCAGACAATTATTTCAGGAAAAGCAAGAGTAGAACAGATCATGGTATGATTATGCAACTAATGAGAGAGCACCGTGGGTGGAGGCTGTGGTCAAGGATGAAAGGAATCTGAGAGGCAGGTAACCAGAAAGAAAAAGCCAGTAGAGACTTTCCCGTGAGTTACAACAATACTTTGAAAAACTCTCATTTTTCTATGACCCATGATCGTGAAAGTCATTAAATCTGTTCACTGTACAAAGCCAGAGGGTGTTCAGCCTCTGGCATAGAAAACCTTGCACAAATATGAGGTGGACCAGTGACCACAGATTCAGAGACAGAGCGGCTTGCCTTCAGAGCCAGGGATCCCTCTCAACTTTTATCTTAAATAAAGTCTGTCCTTCTTACAAGTTCTTCATCTGTACTTTTATTTGTACACAAAGGTCATATTGTGAAAGGCTCAGGCTTCAGCAAGTATCCTTGCTCCATTAGGCAGCCCAGATCACTCCCACTCACCTAGGATAATTACTCTCCCAGCAGCCACAGTCCTGTCCAAGGCATAAGAATGGCTTCCTAAATTAAATAATTTAAGGCTAATTTCTTTGAAAGTTAACCATACAAATATGTGCAGTCTGTGAAATTATAATATTTTACCTTAATTATTATAGCTAAGATTGATGGAATGGAGAAAATTACACTCAGTGGAATTCCTCACTGAAGGAGTATTGTATTTGTTTCACAGACAACCTTTAATACATTGCTTGCACGTCAAATAACCAAGGGTGGTGATTAAACTCCTCATCTAGGAAATAAAGGACAGCAGGGGAAAGAAGAAAGAGCAAGCAGAAGGGTGGGAGCAGGCAAGACAGCCAATCACATTTCACTGTGTCATGTCTCCCCTTCCCATGTTTCCCGAAGGCTATATACCATCCATTGTTGTGTCCAGGTGGGCACAAGGAGCATGCTGGGAGAAGGGGATGACCATCCCATCTGGGCCAATGTACATTCAGGTGTGACTCCTGCCGGTGCCAAAAGGAATGGAAGGGCAAGCCACAGCTTAGGGTGCACGCCTGGATTTTGACTCCAGGTTCTGCACAATTGGTGTTGCAATGTGTGGATTTACCTAACACTTCCTGATGAAATAACCAGGTGACATATAATAACATTTTTAACAATTTTATAATGTCCAATCATTCTCAATATTTAGTCCTCCTTATTGTAACTTAACTAAAGTAAGAATCAGAAGATAAAATTTGAAGTGGGATTTTTGCCTTTGCTGATCATTAGATATATCTGCATATTTCAAGATATGTTCATTAAGAAACTGTATAAAGTCAGACTGATGACATATTTTGGGGGGTTGGCTCAGCCGACCTTGGGAGGGGATGAGGCTGGTGCAGCGTATGGTGCTGGGGATCAAACTATGATCCCTGCACTTTACCTGAGCATGGCTAAGCAGGTGCTTTAGCCTGCTGAGCTATCTCACCAGCCCCAGTCCGATGACTTTTGAAAGTAAATGAGGCAAAATATTTTTTAAGGTTTGCATATCTTTTTCGGGTCACTATGACAGGTGGAAAGTAATGAAGAAAAATTAAAAGAACTTGACATAAATAGATTTATTTTTCTTTCTCAAGTTTTCTTAATGTTGATCTTCTGTGAAGTTTCCAATGGTGAGAATGGGAGTGAGGGAGGGAAAGGAGGAGAGAGGGGAGCAAAGGGAAGAAGAGAGGAGAGGAAAGGAGGGAGGGAGGGAGGAGAAGTAGTGCCTTTAGAAATACTGGGAAAGCTGGAACAAATACATCTGAATCTCCAAGCAGGATCTTCAGTGTTATGCTCTCTGCTACAACAGCTAACTAGAAAAATAAAAATAGCTCATTGAGCACTTATTCTCCTGCAGGCACCCCGCTGAGTTCTTGCATGCATCTTCTCATTCATAGTTACGGTCCTACAAAGTCAAAGTTATTCTAACCCCATTTCACCATTTTGGAGACTGAGCCTTGAAGAAACGAAGCTCTCTCCAGGCAGCACGGTGCAGCACTCCGCCTGCCGAGCTCTTAAGAGCCGGTTCCTATGGCAGAACCAGTCAGACTAGGACATGTGATCCCTAAGCAGAGCTGGCATGCACTCAAAGTATCGGTCACATGGACTGCGAGAAAAAGCTGAACTCGCAGACCAGTGCAGGCAAATCTACCACTGGATGAAAGAAAAGCTCAGACACTACAGAGCGCAGAGCCTTAGAGGGAGGTTAGTAGCCAGCTGCGTCTACTCGGCAGCCCCTGGAGTTTCTGCCCTCAAGTAGCTTGTCCACCAACTAGCATGCTGAAGGAAGTGCTGATAAATACGACTCTTTTGGTGTCATTGCATTTTCAGTAATTTGTAAACAATGACCCAGGCCACTGCCCATTTTCTTTACCCTTTACTCCAACCCTGCATAAGTACCAAGAGAATTTCTCAAAATGTCCCTATCATGGCACAAGGAAAACTTAGCAGAGACACATAGTCACTTATTTTATAACTTTAAATTCTTTAAGCAAGAAGTAGCAAACATTTATATGTATATTTTCAGGGACTAGTGAATTTGAAATTGACATTCTGATCTTAATTTTAAGTCAATTCTCTCTGTTGTCTGACATGTGAAAGTCAAACTGTCTTAGAATAAAATGGAGAGTGTATTCATCAGGCGTGTATTAAAGACATCACAAACTCTGAAACGCATAGCAAGAGCATTCAGTGGGGAAAATCAAGCAAGCATGTGGCATTGCTTCCGAATGTCGACCAGCAACACGCTGACTCCCGTGCTTCACTTTCCACTCGTAGGAGTTGATTTCTAGTCCTAACTACAAACAGCACCCAGAAAAGCCCATCGCTCAGCATACATTCTTACCAAGCAATAGAGTTTTCATTTGACATTTTAAAATCAGCTGTTAACGAAAAGATTGTGCTGATGATAAATGCGTGCCGCTGGCAGAACTATAGCCTACTGCTGGGGTCAGCGCTTCCCGTGTGGCTCCTGCCAGCACGTCTGGTAGAGCTTTGTGTAATGGCAGAACTGTTCCGTAGTATCTGCATTGGCCAGTAGAATAGCTATTAGCTATCTGTGGCTGTTGAGCACTTGAGGTGTGACTGAGACTGTTAAACTGAATTTTTTTTTTTTATCTTATAGAAATTTTTCACATATTTGGCACAGGATCTCACTAAGCAGCTTGGACTCAGCAGTGATCCTCCTGCTTTCAGCCTCCCCAGCACTGGAATTGAAGGCATGTGCCACCAAGCTGGGTCTTGGTGACCAGCTCAGCGTGCCCAGAGGCAGGGCCAGTGCAGCCTGCCGTGCGAATGTAATCCTGATGACTGTGCTTGCCCAACTAGGCGCTTAGTCTGAGGAGCTATTTCACCAACCCTTTACCTTATTGAATTTGTTTATTAATAACCATGCATGTGGCCTGTGGCTATCACAATGGGAAGCACAGCATCTATTTACATTTGTCACAATGTCACATAAAAGCCTGTCGCCATTAGAATGACAGTACAAAAGTCCCTGGAGCAATTCATGCCCTAATCTAAGGATGTGCAGTTGAGAAACTAGGTTTCATATATTTTCAAATACCTGGTTTTCCAGTGTTTCCTGGTTCTCCTTTCTGCCCAGCAACAGGTAAACAGCAATGGCAGCAATTCGAAAAGAAATCAACTGTGTCAAGAGTGGAGTTTTCAAAGGGAAAGGGAGTGGCTGTGGGAAAGCTAGAGTCCAGACCCACTGGGCCCATGGTGGGTTCTACCACTGAAGGCATTTCTGGAAGCACAGTTCCTTGTTCTTCCCGAGGGGAGCCAGTGGACAGTTTTAAACCCTTGGGCATCTCTTTCCCATCGGATTTCTTTGTAAACTTGGTATATGGTGTGGTCTTTGATGCCGCCTCCATACCAGCAATAGCCAAAATAATTAAAGTGGCACAAAGCCAGGGAAATATCCACATGCTTCAGGCTGAAAGATAGGATAGAAAAATATGTACTAATTACATGAAGTCCAACTTTTACACACTCAATTATATAAATACTTTTTTTAAAAAAATTAGGACCTGTAGGGTAATACAGGGTCTCACTATGTAGATCGGACTCACAGTGATCCACCTGTTTTCAGTTTCCCAAGCACTGGGATGGGAAGATATAAAGAAGAGGTGTTTCCTTTCCTAAATCATACAAAAAGCCCAAAGAATATCTTCCTCCGTGTTTTACTCGCTACCATATTCATCCATGCAACCAAATACTAGGTGTTAGCAGCAGTAAGGAATTATATATGCTGACATCAAGGGAAACCCTGGTTTCTGTCCTCAAGCAGTTTATACTCTAGTAAGAAAACATGAGAGACAACAAAAGCAAAGCGGGGAAGCGTGAAGGGTGAAGCCAATCACACTGTCTCTCTCCATGTAGAGATCGCTGCACACACATACGCCCCTTCAGCTCCTAAAATAAATAGCTGAAATGTGGTTACCATGCATAAACCAGTGAAACACAGCCCCAGCATAAACCAAACATGAGAATATTATTTGAGCATATAATAATTGGACTGTAATAGTTCATAAAATTATATTCAATAATTTATTTAAACATCTAAAAAGTCTTGTGCTACATTCTAGAAAAAAAAAGACAACAAAAACCCAGTCCCCTCCTTATAGATCATTTCTGCAATAATCATTCAAATGTAACCAGGCCAGAATCTTTAAACTATGAAGAAATCAGAGTTTAGGCCAAAGGCCAAAGTGAAATATGAGTGGGCTTAAATTCTCTCATCACTTTACTAAAAGAAACATCAGGCTTTGCAGAATGCTGGTTGTTAATGCCGTAAGATATTTGCTGTCATTTTAAAAAGGTGAACTTATGAGGAAATGAACTTTTTTTCCTTCCCAGAATATGTCATGTTATTCTTCCACATGTACAACACTAAATATTTTTGCCCCTGCATGCATACTGTGATAGGATCTTGATAAACTAGTCCTGAGGAAGCAGCAAGAGATGGGTAGAGGGAAGGGTGCTGTTATTATCTGGGTTTAAAACGTACCCCAAAGTGTCATGTGTTTAGTGATGCTTGAATGTTTTAGAAGGTAATTGAATTATATGCATGCTATACTCACCATGGGTCAAGCATGGTCGGAAGAGGTGGGGCCACTGTGTACATGACCCAAAAGGAAACAGTATGCTATTCCCAGAATCCTTTCTCCCTGCTTCCTAACTGTCTTGTGGTGAGCAGCTTCTCACCATTATGCCTTCCCACTCTGATACTGTTGCCCTAGAGCAAACTAACTATGGACTGAACCTTCTAAAACTTTAAGCCAAAATAGGCTTTCCCTCTCTTATTTTTATTCTCAAGAGAGTAAAAAAAAATAACAAAAAACATTAGAAACAATGCAGCATTTCAAAAACAAAGAATTGAACAATGATTGTTATATTGCATATTATTGTCTTCAAACTCATTGTTCAAATTACCAGATATAAGTATAAAAAATTGCCCCCCAAAATTAATCATTAGTTGTTTGTTTCAATAAACTAATAGAAATTAGTAATACAATTATCTCAGCTAATATGCCCTTCCTTCCTTATTTATTCCTTTTCCCCAATTCAGTTGTTTCCTTCTGAGCAGTTGCTTTCCCTTTCACAGTATCTATTGTGCTTTTTGGATTTTATTTACTCTTTCAGCTTCTTACATACTAGGGAGACAGCATGATGTTTACACATGTGGGTCTGATTTATTTCACTTCTAAGTTTCAAATTTGAACTGGTTTTCCCAGTAATATATAACTAATACATGATCCAACATGAAGAAATTAATGGGTGTTGTCCAAGGTCACTTATAATCATTATGTCATTTATGCTAGATAAGAATCATGCAAAATAAAAAATTACTATGCTCACATAATGGGTTATAAAAATGGAGGAACAGGAAGGTTAAGAAACCCATCCCAGAGAACCACGTTAGGAAGTGGTGGAACTGAGATTAAAATGTAAGTTCATTGACCTCAGTACTTCAAATGCTTCCCACTGCATCATGCTGCCCCGAGATCAGTGAAGGCTTGAATTGTCCTCATAGGTGGTTTTGTGAACTGTGGATCCTTCTTCTAGGTTTCTATACAACTATTAAAAGGTACTATTGTCTACACTCTAAGATTATGGTAAGATTCCCCAAGAATTTGGAACTGAGGAAAACACAAATCCCTTTTTCAAAGGGAGTAGAGTGTCAGTGGGAAACTAATGATGCAAGACTATTGTTTCTTTTCATAATAATAATAATAATAATAATAATAATAGAGATGAGGGCTCACTGTTCAACCCTTTTGTAACCCGAGCTGGTCTCGAACTTGCACTGATCCTCCTGCCTCAGCCTCCTAAGTGCTGGCTTTATAGGTGTGCACCACCATTCATTTCCTGTTTTTGGAATTTTGTTCATGTTTGTGGAAGAACATAAGAAGCTAACTTCATAAGCCTTCCCACAGTGACACAGGAAATAAGGGCTTCTTGACAATCTAGATGTAGAAATGTTTACACAAAAGTACCACTAGTTAGACTGCCTCTCTCAGACCAGAGTAATGAATCTTTAGCTCCATTGCATTTATATTTGAAGTGCAATGAGAACTAAGCCCCAACTTCTGATCGAACAGCTTGAACGTGATGAAGCTGGTTTGGTTGGACTGAAAAGCTTTCTTCTGTATGGAGATATGGAAGAAAAGGGAACTCATATAAAAGACCTGAGTCACAGTTAAGAAATAAGATGGCTTCAGGCTCATTCATAGGATGCTAGCAGCCTCCTGCGCTTCTCCATTTAAATAAGCAATCAAGAGTGATGTTGAGAGTTAGGAACAGCAGTGAAGAGTGACCATCAACATCATTAATATCCCATCCATTCCAGACTTATTCAGCCTACACAAGGATGAACACATGGAACAGGTTGCACAGGATGACAGAAGGAAGAGAGGGGGCAGTTCCTGCCACTCTTTGCATCTCCTTCCTCTGAAGAGTTAGATTCATCCAACAATTCTCTTTTCCTTCTTAAGGTCCTTGTTATTGTGTTTTCAGCACTTTGTAGCCAAAAGTGACCCTTTCTAAGAAGCTGATTCCTCCCACCTTAGTTCTCGTCACCTCCAGTAGTCAAGACTTCTAGAGCTCCTGCTTCAAGTTCATTCACAAAAAAGTGCCGCCTCATGAGGAAGTTAGGGGAACATTGTGACTACCAATTCTAAGTCCTCTTTTTCTTTTTAGGGCAATTCCAAAGTGACTATAATCAACTCTGTTAGGCTTCACACAACCCTTTGTGTTGATAGATACAGCAAAAGCATCATAATTTCTATTGTCAATGTCAAACTAAGTGAATCCATTACAATTTTATTAAACCTACTCAAGATAACATTATATTCTAGCAACTTAAATGCCTCTTTGTATTTGACAAGTATACAGTGAAATAAAAACATATTCTCAGCATTTCTTCTGTCAGATGGAGATGGACTGGCTTTAGTTCAGAGTACAGCATCATAAAGAACCCAGCTGCAGGAGTGGGTGCTCTTTTCTCCCCTGGTGCACTGCCACCCGGTCTTCAGCTCCTCCTCTTCTCCTCCCTCACCACCTTACATCAGAGCAATAAGTCAAAAAGCAGAACATTACAGACAGCACTGAAAACCCTGGCACAGTGCTGGGGATGCAGAAGAGCTGCAGTGAGGAGAACAATCGAGGCAGGGCAGGGCCAAGCAATACCTCAGGTGACCAGGAGATGAATGGAGGAAGTCACCTGCACGCATGAGTAGTCAGGTAAAAATGTACATAAAATTTAGGCACAGAGCAGGCCCTGGCTCCACACCTCCAGAGCCTAAAATTAAAACCTGTAAGAATGGGAATAGGCAAAGGCGGTTTTGTCTTTTTGTCTTTTTTATTTCCCTCACTGTGGGTGTCTTCAGTAGTGCTTTTTTTTTTTTTTTTTTTTTTTTTTTTTTTTTTTTTTTTTTTTTTTTTTTTTTTTTTTTTTTTTTTTTTTTTTTTTTTTTTTTTTCTTTTCTTTTCTTTTTTTAGAGCTTAAGAGAACTAAAGCAGGTGGGGAGAGGAGACAGGATGCGTCTGTGCGTGTGCAGCTGCATAATGAGCCAAGAGGAAATTCTTCAGGCAGACACAGTCCTGCATTCGGCTGAGTAAAGAAAACTCAACAGGGAGCTGTGTGCAGGGTGAGGAAAGTAGGCATATGGGGACTCTATTCTTCCTATTAATTTTTCCATAAATTTAGAACTGCTCTAGAAAAGTAAAATCCATGCATTAAAAAGAAAAAAAGAAAAACAAAGAATGGAATGGGACTCAAACACATTGAGTGACTTTTCTTCTTTATCTGTTTATTATGTGGCCCTCGTAGCAATTAAAAATCTATCACAATTGTTATCACAAAATTTAACTTTAAAACTTGTGCCTGTTTATAATATGTTTTTGTTATACTTTGGCATGTTAACAAAAATCCATGGTTAAGTCAAACCAGGGTCTATGTTAGAAACTTTCTCTAGGAAGCAGAGATTTCACCGAGACTTCTCTACTTCCTTGATACGAATTACGCAAGCACTCATTGAAATTAGTACAGCCTAATCAATGGAAGCCACCTTTTCTTGGAGAGCACACAGAGTGCCTGCTGTAGGGTGTCCCTCCCTAGGGAATGGCTTCAGAAAAGGAGTCACATGAGCTCACTCTTGCTCTTTCCAGGCCATCAAAGTGAGCCAGGGCTTCCCCAATGGAGAAGTTAGGAGGCTTTAGCATACAGAACCTAAAAGACTTGGAGCGAGGGGGTTTGTCTTTGAAACAAAAGACAGCTTTATGTAACATGACACATGACATTTTCAACACTTAAGAGTTCACTGTATATTATTAGGCTACCTGCTCGCTGTTGAAAGATCTGTGTTGACTCATCTTTCCAGTTTATTTCCAGGCTCAGGTATAAGGAACTCAAATATGAAGTATAACTATTAAATAAGCAGGTAAAATAAATGTTATATTTATAAAAAAACATTTCCAATTACCAAATTTTCTTTTACTTTCATTTTTGCGATGAGATCTCCCATTTTGTTTTTAAATCCAGAAAGATCTAAACCTACTCCAGTGCTTAAAAATATGAAACAAGCATCAGGAAAATCAGATGTTTGAGAATGTCATCTTAAAATCTTTCAGTTTATTTCTTGTCCATTGGAATGTGAATTAGTTGCTGAGCCATTTAACATCATGGACAAAAGTAAGAGCAAGTTGTTGGATCAAGTTCCTGAGAGAAATTGGTCTAGGTTGATGGGCAGCAGAGTTGTTAATGACCCTGATTCCAGCTCTCAAAAAGCTCTTTAAAACCCTCTTGCTTCTTGGCATTCACAGTTACTTACCACACATAAAGCCATTTGCACATTACCATGCAAAATAGGAATAAAACATGGATGATATGAGCCACACAAGACTATGCTTAACTTAGCTAGCACCTATCTGCTTTCACTCTAATTCTGGCATCAGTCTCAAAGACTTCATCATTGGTCTTGATTCATAAAAGCAAATTGGTGCATGACATTGGGATCAGTCCTTATCCACTAGGGCTCAGTATTTTTCCATTAAAAACAAAGAATTTGGTCTATATGAGCCAGCTCTACACTCTTTTCTAGCTCTAAAATATTAAAATTCTTTTTGCAACAAATCCTCATTAGTCACAGTCAGTCCTAGAGAATTAAATGTTGTTATATCTTCATTTTGTCACCTGGTCCAGGTCTTTAGAGTGGGCTCCTGGAAAGCTGCACCCACAGCAGTGATTTGGGAAACATGTTAGAGGTCAAGGTCTCTCCTGGAAGACATCAAGAGTCCCAGAATAACAGCTATCTTAAGTATCAGGTTTGGTATTAGCTCAGAGAAGAACAGAGAGAGTCTGTCCCTGAAAAGCTACCAAGATGCTAATGCAGCACATGAAAAACAGCAGCCACTTCCTATTTCAGGACAACCCTGCTATTTAATACCCCCAAAGACCAAGGACAAAGAATGGCATTGTATAAGCACTGTAACTCAAGCAATTAGCCAGGTAATGGTCTGTGGGGTTCATTATAGCAGAATGTCAATTAAAGCACTTGGAAGGAGATTATGCAAAGCACTTAGATTTCAAATCTTATAAACTACCCAGGGAAACTAAATTATAGTAAATGTCATATTACTACAGTAGGAAAATGAAAATAAAGTTTCTTTTCTAATATAGACTCTTGCCTAATATCTCATAAATCCCTGAAATTGGAATGAGCAGCCAAGTGCCTCATCTTTACTCAACAAGAAAAAAAGGGATAAGATGTCATGTTTGAACTCAATATCTTCTTTCCTACCTTTGTCCAAATTAAATAATACCTTGTATTTTTCTAATTAGCTGTTCTTTAAAGGTTGAAAAATATACTTACTAATTTTGTTTCACATTTCTGCCATAGACTTGAGGAAGAAAGAGAAATCTATAAAATGTGAATTTCAGAAAGAAAATTATTTCTTAGAAAAATCATTGCACAAGATTTCTTCTCGTAATTATTTGCCTGAATTCATTCTCACAGAGCCATAGCATTTTTTTCAATGCAGATATATTATTAGAAAAACTGACTTTTGTAAATTATAAAATGAATGACAATTTCTTTATGGAGTTTCCAAGTATAAGTAACATTTACCATCTCTGGAAAATGACAGAAAGAACATAATATATAAAAATTAATCTGTGTTCTAAAAACTCTAATGTGAAGTTTAATACTGCAGTTAATTTTTGTTCATGAATTATAAATTCTTTGCAAGGAAGAATGAAAATAAAATGATCCTATAATGTTCCACTGTATCTATCATACAAAACTAAACACATTAATTTTTTATTATTCACAATTATTCTATGAAATACTACAAGCATAGCATATTTTTAAAAGCAAAATATCTTTTTCCTTTACCAGAAAATTGTTATAATAGACATCACATTTTAATGCATCATCTGAGTGATGATCCACTATAATCTAAATAAAATTTGATTTTTTAGAAGCTCCATCACGTATCATCTCTGAAAGGTGATTGATTATTTAATGTAGAAAACCATTTAGTTTTACCCTCATAATGCCAACATTTTATGTGATTCCTCATTTAAAATTTGTTTTTCCTGCCTATCACACAGGTATTCACCAATTTAATAGCTCTAAAATGAAGAAAGATTCTGTATTTCCTCCCACAAATTTCTACATCTCAAAAATCAATACAAAAAATAGGCCTAATACCAGAGAAGAAAAACTGCTTTTCATCAAATTCAGACTTTTACCATTTCTATTCATATTCTTATTTCTTTGTGGCACATTGTATTAACAAGAACTTTCTAAGTCTGGATCTTATTGCAAAGGGCCTGATGGCAGATAAAATAAATCAATGTTTGTAATCATCTCCTACCTTATGGATGCTCTCTTATCAGCAATCCTTGGCCTGGACGACACACTCAAAAATTCAGTCTCATTTATCATTAGACTGGGGCCTGTTTTGCTTCCAGGAACTTTTGTCCTTACCCAATAAGAGGTGAGTGCCCTGGGGTAATGGGAGTGGTAACTTCTTCACTCTAGAGAAAGACTGCAATCTGATGAAATGCAAATATCCTGGGACTTCTGCAGTCTTACCTCTTCCCCAGATGAATTTTGTCCACCATTCTTGGCTTACAGGATTATCTTTCATTTTACTGCTCGAAGGTCTTGACACCGTAGTGTCCACTGTCCTCTGTTAGTTGGGCGGCACTCAGATATCTTTAAAGGTATCTGTTCCATTGCTGACTGAGCCCTCACTTCAGGAAAGCTGCCACATAGGTGACACTTCTGAATACAAACCTTCTCTGCCACTTACCTAAGCCTGCAACCCACTCAGCACTGGGCAAGACTTGCTGATTGAGTCCAAGAAAATATCTTTCTCATTATTTGGAGCAGTGAGATATTGCCAAAGATGTAGGCATTTAAAAAATATTATTGGCCTCTTCATTTATTCAGTGACCTTCATGAGAATCTGACATTGCTAGCAATGTTCCAGGTGCTGGGCATAAAGCAAGAGAAACACTCATTAAGTTCATGTTTCAAAGTCTAGATCCTAATGGGAAACACAAGCAAAAACTAAAGCACAAATATTCAAATATTAATATCAGACACTAACAGACTGTTAAACTGTATGCACAATTAAAGTGAAATAAAACGGAATGACTGACTTCCTCACGTTGGGTGCCCAGGGAAGACCCTTCTGCAAGCTTGGCTCTAAACTACTATAATCTGAATAAAGAAACATACCATGCGGTTAAAAGAAAATCAGAGCAAGGAAGAATTCCCAGCTGTGGAGACACTGAGATGGTAATAAACACTGGACTGCCCTGGTAATCCAAAAGTATTTGAGCAGAAACACAGAAGAAGAAGCAAGCAAGGAAGCAAATAAGTTAAATCCCTGGCCAGCAAAATTGTGCTAGGATAGAAAGTACCTGCACATCTAGTATACAACCTACAGGAGAAGGCTTATCAGCACCAAAACATTCTTAAAGGAAGGAAAGTGGAAAGCACAGGGAGAAGGACCACCCCACCCACCCAGAGGGCCCCAAGGAGGCTGAGTCTATGGACTTAAATATTCAGTCCCACTTCTTTTTTTTTTTTTTTTTTTTTTTTTTTTTTTTT
>PVJA010038305.1:0-19729 GCA_004027025.1 Myocastor coypus
TTCAGCTGTACAGTGTATCCCACAGCTGCCCTTCTGTAGCACATGCAGCTCTTTCAGCTGTGCAGTGTATCCCACAGCAGCCCTTCTGTACCACATGCAGCGCTTTCAGCTGTGCCGTGTATCCCACAGCTGCCCTTCTGTAGCACATAGAGCGCTTTCAGCTGTAGAGTGTATCCCACAGCTGCCCTACTGTAGCACATAGAGCGCTTTCAGCTGTGCAGTGTATCCCACAGCTGCCCTTCTGTAGCACATAGAGCGCTTTCAGCTGTGCAGTGTATCCCACAGCTGCCCTATTGTAGCACATGCACCGCATTCAGCTGTACAGTGTATCCCACAGCTGCCCTTCTGTAGCACATGCAGCGCTTTCAGCTGTGCAGTGTATCCCACAGCTGCCCTTCTATGTGTTCATGCCATGGTGCATCAAATCTAAAGAACCTGGCAGTTCACAAAGCCAAAGCCCTGCTGTTGCTGTGCGCCCAGCACCCTGCTCTGACCCTGAGCCTTGGGGCTCCCGTGGGTGCGGGTGAGGCTGAGCTGCACTGCTTCTGCTTCGGGTGCCCCTGCACCGGTCCACTCGCCGTCTTGCCGCTGCACCTGGAGTGTTGAGTGGCTCCTTCGGGTTGTGCCAGAAGAGCTCCTCTGGGCTTCCCTCCCTTGCAACATGCAGGTGGAGAGGTAGGCTTCTTGACATTTCCAGCACTGGCCCTGTGGGCTGTGAAGCAGTGTTTGGAGAAATGAGCCGCAGACCTGAGCTCGGTGGAGCGCGGGGCTGACCCGTGGCCTGTGAGCTGGCTTGCTGGTGTGAGCCCAGGTGCTTTGCTTTTGGGCATCATAGGCTGTGTGGAAATTTGGTGAAAAATAGGGAACTTCCCCAGAAATGAACCTCGCCTCTGCCAAGTGGCTTGCTTGCACTTCCAGTGGGTTTTTCGGCTCTGACACCATAGAAGAGCAGTCTTGTGTTCACTGCGGTGTGACCTGTTCCTGCAGGCTGGGATGCCCAGAGGCCCTCATGCTCAGGATGGGGCTTGGGAGGAGCTCCTGGGCCAGGGTGGGGTGGGCAGGGAAGGTGTCTGAAGACTGCGTCCTGTGCTGGCTCAGTGTGCTCATCCCTGGTGCTGGGTTCTGGCTCCCATCCCTGCCACTGAAGCTGCTTGGATGGTTCTCAGCACAGCACTTGGGCTCTCCCGGGCCCTGCATCACATAGTGAGTTAGTCTTCCCCAGGCCCAGTGCTGGCTCAGCAGCGGAGGTGGGCACCAAGGCCTTAAGCCACTCACTACAGCCAGTCGACTGTGCTTCAGAGCACAGCTCCGTCTCAGATATTTTTACAATCCCACCCTCATTGTCTGGGGTGTGTTTAATGTGTGGAACGATAGCCTTACTCATGGTGGCCGCTGATTCCAGGGCCTCGAGCACTGTGGGACAGGTAAGGGTGAACTTAAGGAGCCATGTGGCTGGAATGCCTCTTAGGCTGGGCAAGCTGACAGCCGTGGCATGGTAGCTGGAAGTCAGCAGTGACTGTTGTGTCCAGCGTGCAGACATGTAGGAAGAAGAGGAAACACGAAGCAGCAGGCACGTGCAGCCAGGATTTAGAAAGACTTGTGTGCCAGACGCCCAGCGTAGACTTTTGGTGTGTGTGTTCTGGACTTGATCAGTTTACAAGATGGTGCAGCCTTCACAACTCAGCTTCACGGCTTGGCTTCTCATCGCTGCTGCAGGAACTGGCAGCCACTGCTGTGGCCCCTGCATCTGGCCTGGGAAGCCCTGTCTGCCCTCCTGCTGTTTATGGCTGTACTCCTCTGGCCCTTGTCCTTGCTGTGTACCAGCTACATAGTGCGTGTGCCAGGTCCTAACATAGAGATGGAGTCTGAGCTCTGGTTCCGTGAACAGAGGCTGTTCAGAACTATGATTGGGAGCCAGGGGTTCGTTCCCAGGCCTGCTGTGCCAGCCCCACCCCTGGGGCATGGTGAGACAGCAATTGAGACTGGGCATGGTGGCGCACACCTGTAATCCCAGCTCTTGGGAGGCTGTAAGCAGCCAGATCGAGTCCGATCTAGTAGTCAGACCCGGAATCTCCTGTAATCCCTTCCCTAAAATATGAAGGAAAACAAAATATGATTGGGCAGAGTGTGCTCACAAATACAAGAACCTGTGCCCTCCTGTAGTCGTGCAGCACACATGTGTACATGAGTGTTTGTGTGAACATGGAGCTACCGTGGACCTGACTCCTAGTGCTCAGGGAGGCTGAGGCAGGAGGGTCACAAGTTCAAGCCCTCCCTGGACAATTTAGCAACTCGGTGAGATGCTGTCTCAAAATAGAAAAGGGAGTTAGCGTGGTGGCGCACGCCTATAGCCCCACACTAAACAGGAGGATTGCTATGAGTCTGAGCCGTGTAGAGAGACCCTGTAGCAAATACATAAAAAATGAAAAAAAAAAAAAAAAAAAAAAGAGTTGGGAGGGAGTGAGGAGGAACAAATTCAGGGCAGTGTTGAAACCTGGATATAGACTGACCAGTGCACGTGTCCTGACTTGGGTCAGTGCACTGTCCCTGGGAGGCGGTGTGGGGCCGGAGCTTTGGAAGCTTTTGTGTGTGTTGTATAGATGTTGTGTGTGTGGAGGTGTGAGGGAGAGAAAATGATAAAGCAGCATAGGCAACATGTTGACTTGATACGTCTGGGGAAAGACTAGGTAGACGTTCTCAGGACCACTTTTGCGGCTTTATTTATTGTCCATTTACAGTTGTACTAGAATAAAAGGTTTCATGAAACCTAGTCTTACATACATAACAAGGAAGTTGGCTCAGAGGCCAGACGTGCAGCAGAAGACCTCGGGCCAGCCTGATCAGCTGCCTTGGGCCTGGTGCACACCAGGCTTCTGCTGTCCTGCACCTGGAGCTGCTGGGGGCTGCCTGCTTTCTCTTGGGACCAATAAATACATGAAGTCTTTACTTAGAACTTGCAGTCAAGTTTCAGGAGATCTAGAGGAGTCACCGGCACACACACCAGCCTCGTGCCAGCCCTGAGTCTGGCCGGTGAGGGCTTGTGTTTCCTGTGTGGAGCAGGGGTCTGGGCCTGGGATTGGCTGGGCAGCTGCGGGCTGGGCCACGTGCTGTTCAGTGCCCTGCCCATTTCCTCTGAGGCGCCGGCCCCTCCAGGAGCCCTGGTGCAGACAGAGCAGCAGCTCCGGTGTGCTTAGGAGTCACCACTCCCAACATGATTTAGAATGAACTGTAGATCAAGGACACCTTATGACAGTCAGATAGCTCTAATGTGGCATGAAAATAATTGTATTCCAAGTAAGTGCGAGGCAGAGGTCAGGCTTGAGCTGTGACTCGTGGCTCGACTGGATGGCAGGGATTGTTTACCCTGAGCCCAGTGACTCAGCTGCTCTGCGGTGAGAATCTCAGGCACGCGGTGCCCGCCCGCTGCCTCTGTGCCCAGGGCAGCCGCCCCCAGCTGTCCTCAGCCATCTGCCCTGCCCGGTGCCAGCGTGGGCGAGCTGGGCACCACCTGGGTGGGGCCTTTGCCATGCTGCCATTCTCCTGCAGCTGTGCAGGCTGTGGGCGGCTCTGAGCACTGCGGAAGCCGCGTCTGGCTTACTGTTTTGTGGTAGTGAGGCCACACATTGAGCCACACTTCTAGCCCTTTTTATGTTTTGAGACAAGGAACAAAGTCATGTGGGTCTGGGCTTGCGCTTGTGATCCTCCTGCCTCAGCCTCTGGGAGTGCTGGGGTGCAGGCATGCCCCACCACACCCAGTGACTTTTAACCCCGTAGTGGGAGTTGAAGAGAAACCATGTGTGGAGGCTGTTAATTTGTAATTCTCAGCAGATCCACTTCCCTCTTTGCCAGGTGTTCCTTGAAGCGTTAGTGTTATTCTGAGGCCTGAGATGCCACCTCCTGCAGCGCACTGCGGACTGCCAGCATGGAAGTATGGTGTGTGGGCTGTGTGTATGTGTGTGTGCATGTGTGTGTGCCTGTGTGTGCAGGTGCATGTGGAGGAGGGAAGCGTCTGAGAGTGAGTGTGTGCCCTGGTGGAGCAGGGTGTGCGACCACACTGTGGCCCCCACCGTGGCTGCTGATGGAGTGTGTGAATGGCTGTAGGGCAGCCGTGAAGTCCTGTCCCCAGCCTCATTCTGCATTTGAGTCCCTCTAAATGGTGCTTGGGGCGAGCAGAGCCGCATCCAAGAGTAGAGCCCATGCTACAGCCATCTTGATGTGTGGCACTTTGTGTAAACCACACGGGGTCCTCCTAGTGAGTAGCTGGTGTAATAACTCAAATTGCAGTGGCTTATGTGTTCTCTGGTGTCAAAATATTTCCTCTCCCTCTGTTAACTTTCTATATAGAGGGTTTTCTTTCCTGATTTAAATACTCAAAGTGACCCCATGTAAACTCAATTGTTCTGCTGCATTTAGGAGGAAATTGGAGCTGTCTGCTGTAGTGCACGCCTGTGTAGCCGGTACTTGAGAGAGGGTGAGGCAGAAGGGTCACAGATTTGAGCCCAGCTTGGGGAAGTTGGTGAGCTTTGTCTCAAAATTTAAAAAATGAGGGTTGGGGATATAGCTCAGTGGCATAAACGCCTCCCTGGCAAGCACAAGGTCCTGAGTTTGATCCCTGGTACCACAAAAATTTTAAAAAATGCAAAAAAGGCTGTGGATATAGCTCAGTGGTAAAGCACCACAGGCTTGATCCCCAGTGTCACGTGTACACATGCACACACACACACACACACACACACACACACTGAAGTATGTGGTGAGAACATTCAGTATCTGGAGCTGAAGAAGACAAAATGTGGATGTGAAAGCAGGTGTCTTGAGGGTGGGGGAAAGCTAAGAGGCGGCCGAGGGGGGAAATCATTGGTAGCGCCTCCCTGGGCCCTTTTGTCTGCCCTGTGGAACGGCAGAAGGGTGGAAGGGCACCACAGGGCTCCTCCCCTCCCCTCCCCTCCCCTCTTCTCTGGCTCCTTGGAAGCCTAGGGGTGGCAATGGGGGTGGAGCACAGTGTCCCTGGCTGCCTCTGCGCCCCCACAAAGGGCCCCTTGTATGCTGCAGAGTGGCCTCAATGCTGCTTTGTGGCCCGGCCAGCATCCTCGCCGAGGTGTCGCCAGCCCCTAGATTGGCCCCGCAGTGGACAGATGAAGGCGAGGCGGACGAGGACACACTGGGCGCAGGGCTGACACTGAGGCCAGGCCTGGGGCATGTCGGTCTCTGTCTGAGCACCACAGTGTGCCGTCTCTGGGGATGCCACTGTGCTCCTGAAGTGGGCGGCTCTCCTGTCTTCCTCACCGCCTGTCCCTTGGCAGGTGCTGCAGCTCTGAGGGTGAGGGTGTGCTGTGGTCTTGGTGTCCCGTTTCAGCCCACAATCGTGGCCCTGTGGAGTGGGGAGCAGGCAGCAGCCAGTGCACGCAGCGCCAGGAGGCCCCTCAGCCAGTGCAGTTTCGGCCATGGTGAGGCCTGTCCACAAGAGGAAGGTGGCTCGCTAAGGAGAAGAGACCCCTTCCCATGCCATGCCCGACAGCTGCCAGTGCAGCCTCAGACCCTTCTTGTGGATGTGTGTGTTTAAAATCACACCACATGTCAGCATGGTGGCTTGCAACCTAGTTTCTTTACATACCTAACGCGAGATAATGGCCTTTTTTTTGGTCTTTCTGAGACAGGGTCTTGCAGTGCAGTTCAGGCTGGCCTTGAGTTCACTTTTGTAGCCCAGGCTGGTCTCGAACTTGCACTTGTCCTGCTGCCTCAGCCCTCCAAGTGCTGGGCTTACAGGCGTGCACCACCACGCCTGGCCACACGAGGTAATGTTCTAAGGAGCATTTTCAGGTTACCAGGTTAGTTTGGCATTTTTATCTTTCCATGTGCTGTTTTTGTTCTTATTTGTCCGTGTTTGCAGTGCATAACGATTACATTCCTCAGGACAGTTGGCTCAGGCACGCAGTACTTCATGTCGCAGGGTGAGCATTTGCACAGCTGCGTAGTGGTCCATTGTGTGCTCATGGTGTGACTCAGGTCCCCAGTCGCCTGTAGCTCCGTGTGAATCTGTTGACTTCTGCACACCTTTCTGCCTTCCTCCCTTCCATCCTTTTCTTACTTTGGTGCTACAGGTTGAACGTCCCTAATGTAAAAAATGTGACACCTACAACACTTTGAAATTCGACACTGAGCGTGAACACGGCACCGATCGAATTCAGATTTTCAGATTGGGGATGCTGAGGCAGGAAGGTCTCCAGATATTAGCACTCCTGGTCCCGGGTGTTTAGAAGAGGCGCCCAGCTTTAGGCTTAGGGAGCCTCCTGTTTGTGCTCCTCCAGACACAAGCAGACCGGTTCCTTTGTCCCCGCATACACTTGCCACTTGCCCCACTAGTGTGTGCTTGCAGCCCAGGTTCAGGCTCAGGCACCTTCCCCAGGGGCTCCCTGGGTGGGCGCAGCTCCCCTCGGTGTGCAGGGCAGGCGGCACTGTGCACCTGCTCTCTGGTCCAGCTGCCCCACGGCCAGCGTGTTGGTGAGTGGGCAGATAGACCCTTGCTGCACGCTGCCTTCTTTGATGTGGGTCCCTGAGTGGCACACTCTAAACATCCTCAGTTTTTATTAATCAGATAAGCATAAAAGGAATAAGCTTTTTATAAGGTGCTTATGCAATGCAAAATATTTTTAAAACTACTTCAGATTGGCGTGCTCCTCTTGTAGTAAGTTTGTTCTATGTTACCAAACAAATTGACCTGTTGTTTCAGTTCCTTAATATAGTAGTCTTAATTGAGTAGAGGTAAATCTCATTCTTTGTGGTTCTAAATTTTTAAATAGAGAATCATCATCTTTTTTAGCAGATTTTAATTTGTACTTTATGCCTATCTTAAGTAATCATTGAGCATTAACTGCTGATTTTTTAACTACTCTAAATGGATTTGAAAGCATAGCATGTTTTGTGTATGCTCACAATGGCTGAGTTCCAGCAGGGTGGCGAGAAATCCGCAGCAGAGCCATAGTTTGGGGCCCAGCGGGCCTGGGGACAGTAAGGGAAGGTGCCACTCCTGCCCGTGATGTGTTCCATGGGCCATGGCTCAGCTCCGGAAGCTGTACTCTGGGGTGGGCTCTCTGATCTGTGTGCCAGGTTCTGTGGCACTGTAGCTGCTATTGATCCCAGGGGTGGAGTGCTGGAGCCCGGCAGTGTGGGTGGTAGGGCTGGGGAAACCCAGGCAAGCCGAGATTGGCTGTGCGGTTGCTGAGTGGTGATGGGCCTGTCCTTCCTAGATGTGGACCTGACCTGGCACTCGGCAGGGTCGGGTGCCAAGAGCGAACTGGTCTGGTGGCTGCTGGGCAGGAATTGCAGCCCTGGCTGTTCCCAAGCACCCTGGTCTCTCTCAGTCACAGTTGTCACGAGTGTGGGGACAGTGAATGGGGAGTGCGTGCTTAGACCAGGCCGGGAACCACCACCTCACTGGATCTGCCGCTCCCAGTCCAGAGCTGGGAGTGCACAGCCATTCGTGGCTTGGTACGGTGCTGCCACTGAGGTGGGCAGCTGAGCACTGTTGGGCCCTGCTTTTTCTTCAGGGGAGGCAGAGCAGCTAGAGCAGATGGTCCACAGACTCACTTGGGAATCATCTTTTCTCGTTCTAGTGCTCACAGAAAAAGAATCTCGTTTTAAAATAATAAATATGCAAACAGCCCAGATGCACTGTACCCGTCGGGCGCCATGCTGGCTTCTTGCAGCAGCAGGGCTCACACGCACATGTGCAGAGCTCCTCTCATGTGTCTCTAGCTCAGGGCATCCAGCTTCTGAACGCTCTTCTTTACCACAGAGAGAAGACAGTCCTGGCAGTTCTGTCCCTGACACCTGGGTGGAATTAGGGCCTTGCAGTGCTGAATGCCATCTCTGAGATGATGTCACCAGCTTGGTGATGCAGCCTGCACTTTTCCCTTGACTTTGGAGCTGCCAGAGTTGGTGGCCCTGTCAGGGCAGCATGGAACCCTGATGTCCCCTACAGAGTGTGTATGTGTTTTCTGTGCCTAATCAGACAGAGTCCTTAGAGTCACTCTGATTCCAAGCACCTAACAGTCTATTTGCAGATATTTATGGCTTTACTGTTGAAGTATGTGCATATAATTGGAACATACAATGAACATTTACATTTTAAACATTTACTACAGTGAAAGATACATTGCCATTAAACTTCCTAATAATTCCCCACACACCTCCCACTGTGAATGTATTGATCCCATTGTCATGCTGCTTTCTGCAGCAGCTCTGGAGTCCTCTTTCATAAGTGTCTCTATGAGGGGTGATCAAAAACACAGTGAATGCCATGGCCAACCACCATCCAGTGGAAGGCACGCTCCTAAAAACATGACACTGTCTTCATCCTCCCCCACCCCTCGTTCTTTGTTTTTTGAGACAGGATTCTGCTATGCAGCTCAGGCTGGCCTTGAGCTCACTTTGTAGCCCGGGCTGTTCTTAAACTTGGAATGATCCTCTTGCCTCAGGCTCCCTAGGGCTGGGATTACATGTGTGTCCCACCGTGCACAGCATCCTCATCCACTTATTTCACCAGAAGCAGTGTCTCACAGTGACCGAGCAAGGGAAAGATTCTGAATGCATTCAGGATATTGAGGTAGCCAACACCGTGCAGTTGAAGACACTCAGGAAAGAGGGCTCCAGGGCAGCAAGTGGTGAGAGCAGTGCGTTTGAAGAGGCGGGGGATTCTTGGGAGACTGGTGGCAAGGCGTCTCGCAGTGCAGTAGCATGCTATTTTATTTTATATTTTGAGGAAGGGTCTACCGGGTGTTCAGGGTCTCACTACTAGATCGGCCTTGTAGTGATCCACCTGTTATAGCCTCCGAAGAGCTGGGGTTACAGTCATGCACCACCATGCCCAGTCTCAATTGCTGGGCTCATCGTGCCCTGAGGGTGGGGCTGGCAGGCATGCCAGGCCCAGGGATCGAACCTGCTTGCAAGTGCTTTAATCTGTTGAGCTATTTGGCCCTTGCAGTACATTTTAAATAACCCCTTCCTATGTATTGGACCATTGCACCTGACTAGAAACCGCCTTCTCCTTCAGCCTCTCCTGCTCTGTGGCTGTGTCCCTCCCAAGTGCAGGCCAAGTTTTGGTCCCTGGTTAGTGCCACCCTCCTGCTGATGTGATGGTTTTCCATACTGTCCCATCCTCCCTGCTGTCCACGGTGCTGGTCAGTTGTGGGCCATGCCCACCCTGGTGCCTCCCAAGGCTGTCCTCCTGGATGCTCGCTCGGATTCTCTGAGGCCACCACTTCTATGTTAGACCCTTCCTTCACTCCTCTGCCTGGCCTTTGTCCCCCAGTCACTACTTGTCTCAGGCCCTGGGAAGCAGTGGAGACATCATCCTGGAATCTCTTCTCTGTGGTGAAAGAATGAGGACAGGGTGGACATGAGCTGGGCCTTTCTGGCTCTGCCCTGGGACAGTGAGGGCTCCTCATGGCTGCCTGGTCTGGGTTTAGGGTTCTGTGGTTTTCTGTGGCCTGACAGTGGAAGGTTCTGTACCTTTGGGGGTGGGGTATTAATTTCTCATCTGCAAAATACATGGAGAGACCTTGGAGCACCACTACCCCATGATCTGGAGATGCCTTGGGATGAGTGGCACTCCTGCACACAGGCAGTGTGGCAGAGACGGGGCACTCCTGCACACAGGCAGTGTGGTAGAGACGGGGCACTCCTGCACACAGGCAGTGTGGCAGAGACGGGGCACTCCTGCACACAGGCATTGTGGTAGAGACGGAGCACTCCTGCACACAGGCAGTGTGGCAGAGACGGGGCAGAATGCCCAGGAGTCCTGAGAGCAGTGGCCTGATCGCAGCTTCACCGGCAGAACCTCTGGCTGTGTGGCAGGTGTGGGGGAGCTGCTACCTAGACTACACTACACCGTGTGCTGCCAGGGTAGCTCACCCTGGGTGACCTAGCCCCCATTTCCCTGTTATGGTGTGGACTAGGTGGCTTCAGTGGTGGCATCAGCATCAGCAGAAACTTAGTTGGTTCAGCCTGTCCTGTGTAACTCTTCAGAGGCTGGGCCTGCTTGTATGTTTCTTGGCTTGGCATGAAAGCTTTCTTCAGAAGTGACTGCTGTGATTGGCTCAGAATGCGTAGATTTTGTTTTGTTTCGGTTTGGTTTGGTTTGTTTTTTTTCTGGTACTGGGGATCAAGCTTGGGACCTTGCACTTGTCAGGCAAATGCTTATGTTGCTGAGCTCCATCCCTGGCCTCCGAGCGGCTAGTTTTACCCAGATCCCGGGGGTTTGTGCCTTTCTGTTCTGATTCTGTGCATGTGTGAAGGTCACAAAGAGCATGTGCCTGTTCTTCTGGGCACGTGCAGGGCAGGCTGCCAGCACCTCCTCTGTAGGCATGTGACATGTCCCATCGTCCAAGTCCAAGGTCAGTGTGTCCCGCCTTCTGTGGGTGTGAGCAGAGCACACCGCCAGGTCTGGGGTGGGGCGGACCTGAGCTTGGATGCTGGTGTGGCTGGTCATTGAGTCCCCGTAACCCTGCCTGACCTCCGCCCTTGTGTGTCTGCAGCTGGGAGGGTGCGCTCAGCACTGTATCCCTGGCTGACCCACTGCCACAAGAGTGCCGTTGGCACTCGCCATGCATGCAGACATAGCAGATGTGGCTCTGGAAAAGCTCCTGTGAGCTGCATTTCTCTCCTCTGTCCTCCACATGCACACACGCACGTGTGCACAGTCACCTTGCTGGCCAGGTGCAGGCACATGGGTGACCTGGGGAAGGCCAGCTCTTCCAGGAGGCAAGTGGACACTGAGTTGAATGAAGAGCTTTGCTCAAGAGCTCTCAAGTTTTAAAAACTTAGCAACACCTGTAGTTTTCCAAGCTTTGTGTGGTGGAGCTTGCCCAGGCTGGCAGGGTTTCCACCTGGCCTCGAGGAGGTCAGAAGGGAGGGGACAGTGTGAGGTCCATGGAGAACACTGGGCTGCCCGGAAAACAGCGAGACAGGAGAGCTGTTGTGTGCTGCAGGGCAACTGGTGATTTTCACACCAGAGCCAAAGGAGCCTCAAGGGCAGGCCGCACTCCTCCCGTTTGAAGGAAGCAGGACTGGTTTAAAAGCAGGTAGCTCAGGGCTGGAGCTGGGACTGTAGGGCAGAGCTGTTGCCCTGTGTGCACAAAGCCCAGGGTTCAACCCCCAACACTACCAAAAGATTAAAAAGAATAAAAATAAAAACAAGCAGCTCTGCCCTAGCATGCAGTGACAGCAACATTCATGTTTGGGCATCTGTTTTGAGGTCAGCAAGTGGCAGAAGAAAGCAAGCTGCCAGATGCAGCTGGTGTTTTTGTGTATTGCAGTAAGATTTATTTTAGCAAGTAGAGGGGCATACCTGGAAAAACTGAATGCAGAAACATTTTACTTGATCTGTTCTCTCTATTAAGCTTAGGCAATTTTAGACAAAGTATGAGTGGATGAGTGAAGTGTGGCGTGTGCATACGGGGTGAGCTGCCGGGGAACGTGCACAGTTGCCCTTCCTGCAGCGGAGGTCACACATGTGGAGGAGCACGCTGAGGGAAGCAGACCATGCAAAACCTCCACTGCCGGGCTGTACTAGAGTGGCGGCAGCCAGGTGAGTGGGCCAGGCCGTGCAGGGCAGGTAGGGCGCCGCTGGGCCAGGCACCACACAGATGTGAGGGCTGCAGCGGTGTGACTGTGACAGCATGCTTGTGTGCGTGTGCCAGGAGGGAGGGGCGATGACACGCATGTGTCGTCCGTGGCACACGCTTCCAAGTTGAGTCCCTCAGAGTGCACAGGGACAGGGACAGCAAGTGCCATGCATGCTCTGCTTAGAGCTGTGTTTGTCTGGGGCCGGTGAGGCTGTGCTCCCCACTCCGCTCCCCCTCGCCCATGAATTGTAAGGGTACCTGGTCCTCTGTGTTTGCCGGGAGGCTGTGGGCTCTCTGGTGCCACCCTGACTGCTTCACCAGGCCTGTTCTGCAGGTGGCAGTTTTGAGCAGAGCTAGCAGTGATTTCGGGATGCCCTGGTGTGGTTTGTGGTAGACCTGAGAGTCAGAGGAGCCAAGAAGCACCCAGCCGCCTGTGGCGGCAGCCCCCTACGCCCAGCCCGGGAGCTTTGCGCTTCTCAGTGGCTTTGCTTGTCATGGGCTGTGTGACTTATAGCAAATTACTGAACCTCTGTTTGCCTCAGTTTCCTTCCCTGCTCCCTCTCACCCTCCCTCCTGCTCAGCCCAGGGCCTGGCTCATGCTCAGTGTTGAGTGCTATCCTGCTGGCCCCAGCCCCTCCAGGGAAGAAGGTGAGAAGCAGGTAGCTCTGTGCGGTGGGTAGAGACACACATGCACACAGCCAGGCGTGGTGGCCATGTGCTGCACACGCTCAGGACACTCGGGTGTCAGCGGGCTGCCTCAGTGACCCTGTCATGAGGACCTGGAGTCCTGAACCGGTGTGTAAAGAACGTTGGCTGGGCAACATGGCCTTGCGCACTGTGAGTTCTCCTGGTGGACGGGTCAACAGGGGCAGGATTTGCTGCTCATGCAAATGGCCATGGGTGAGCTGTGGACTGAAGCCTCATCCACTTCCTGTGCTTTTACCTTTGCTTTGCACATTTTGCTCTGTCGTTTGCTTGTGAGGGCATCGGGGTTGTGACTGGGGTTTTGGTGGCACAATGCCTTTGGCTTGGGAGGAGCTGCTTCCTGGGTCTCAGTGGCCTAATGGTGTGTTCCAGGGAGCCTCAAGGCAAGGAGCATGGGCAGAGCTGGCCCAGATGAAAGTCCGCAGACGATCTGACTGTCAGGTAGATCAGGTGGTCTGCACTGAAGAATATTGTGCACTTTTCTGCCTGGAAACAAAGCTCTGGAGTAAGCAGCTGCAAAGCGCAGCTGTGAGCCCTAGCTGGTGCTCACTCACCTGCTGTGCGGTGGCAGGTCATGCGGTGCCCAGAATGGAGGTGAAGGCCGTCCCTTTAGCTTTTTTTGAGGTGGAGGACAGGTAGTCAGCACCAGCTGTCTCCCAGGGCCCTTGTGCAGCTTTCCGAGTTGGAGGACAGGTATCTGCACCACCTGTCTCCCAGGGCCCTTGTGCAGCTTTCCGAGTTGGAGGACAGGCACTCAGCACCACCTGTCTCCCAGGGCCCTTGTGCAGCTTTCTGTCCTCTCTTTCTTTGTAGGATGAACATCCATGCTTCTTCACTGATGTGGGCAGAGGGATGAGAGTGCGCCATTCGAGGCTTCCTGGGCATCGCCGGCTTTGCCTGTCCCTGAGGCCCCAAGTGTCCTGCTCACAGCATGTCTCATTCCAGTTCTGTGGCGGCCTGGTCTGCACAGCATGCAGCTGGTCTGCTGCTCAGCACCTGTGAGGCCTGGCTACATCAGGATGTGAACTGCTAGGCCACCCCGGGCTCTGTGGTGGAGGTTGTCAGCATGGTCTTCCCTGCTCTGGTGCTGAGCCTACCCCAACCAAGCCCTGTATAGTACATGCACTTCAGTTGGAGCAGGGAAGGAAGGTTATGAGCAGGGCTTGTGTGTTTCGGTTTACTTAAGTGTCTTGTTTGCTTTTTAAATTTTGTCTTTTAATTGTGATTATGTTGTTTTACCTTTTAGTGCCTCGGTTTCCCACTTTCAAGGTGGAAATTATACTGTGTGCAGTGGGGAGCCCTCCTGAGGGGTTGCGGCAGGGCTAACAGCTGGATGGGCATCACTGGTGCAGAGGACTCTAGGATGGCCTTTCGTGCCAAGAGCTGCTCAGTGCATCAAGCCAGTAAGCTGGGGCCTCTGAGTCATGGCCGCTGGGGTGTTCTTTGTTGTGGGCCTACCCTGTGGGGCTTGAGCCGGGGGCAGGAAACAGGTCACTCTTAAGGTGACAGGAGAGAGAAGCTTTCCTTTTAGGAAACATCTACTGACAGTGATGTCATCATGCATTTATAGTAGGTATGCTTGAGAAATACGACAAAGGTTTAAATTTTAAAAATTTATCACATGGGGGGCTGGCAAGATGGCTCAGCAATCTAAAGTACTTGCTTAGGCAAGCTTAGGCAACCGCAGGGACTGTGGTTTGGTCCTTAGCACCACATGCTGCACCAGCTCCATCCCCAGAGCAGGCTAAGCTGGCCAAAATATTTAAAAAAGAAAATTATCACATGGCCTTGAGTCCCCTCATAATCCACTCCCCTTCAACACACGTGTCCCCTCGTTTGCACATTTTTAATTTTGTTTTGTTTTGTTTTTGTCTTTTTGAGACAGGGTCTCACTATGCAGTTCAGGCTGGCTTTGAGCTCACTTTTTGTAGCCCAGGCTGGTCTCGAGCTCACACCAATCCTCCTGCCTCAGTCTCCCAAGTGCTGGAACTACAGGCATGCACCACCATGGCCCAGCTATTTGCACACATTTCCTACAGCCGGTCTAGATTCTTTTCTTTGTGTCTTTAGTGTTCTGGCTGGGACATAGCTCAGTGGTATAAGTGCCCATCTGAAAAGCACAAGGTCCCGAGTTCAATCCCTGGTACCAAAATAGTGTTCTGTTACATAGCCATACCATACTGTGTTCACCAACCCATCAGTTCACTGACTTAAGCCATTGCTGTATTTTATTTATATGAAGACATTTTCTTTCTTTACTGTGTAACACACTAGAGTGCATTTTCTCAAACAGCAGATGAGACGCAGCATGGCCCTTCTTGGGCTCTTCTGGGGTCCTCTGCACCATCTGTCTCCTGGAACATCCAGCGTGCTTGGTGTCTGTGGCCTGTCCATGGGGCACCAGCAAGGCTTTGTGGTGAGGACAGCATGGCCCAGGGCAGGGGCTTGCCCTTGGCACTGGCTACACATCTGTGTGGGCTATGGTCCAGCTGCCTGGTGTGGCCCAGGGTACCCTCAAGGGCCCTGGCCCTGTGTGGGTGAGGGCCCTCATGGAGTAGAACAAGGAGCTCACAGCAGCTGCCAACGAGAGCTCTGTTGGGGCTTACAGGCCAGGACTGGGCCAGTTCTCATGAGATCCCCATGCCAGGGTGCTGTGGGTGCCTCAGCAGGGCAGAAGGCAGGCCTGTGATGTCTGCTTTGGCCTCCATTGTTGGTTATATAAGAATCTCAGGCAATAGTCAGTCCAGTTTTAACTTTGTTTTTTGTTTTGTTTTTTGTGCAGGGTCTCACTGTGCACCTCAGACTTGTAGTGATCCTCCTGATCTCTGCCTCCCTAGTGCTGGGATTACAGGCATGCGCAACCATGCCTGGATTCCATCACCTGCTCTGCATACCTGGGGGCGTGGCCGGCATGGCATGTGGTGCTAGGGATTGAACCCTGGCCCCTGTGCTGACCTAAGCAAGTGCTTAGTCCACTGAGCAATACTGCTGGCCCTTCACTCCAGTTTGAAGTGAGCTTTATTGAGGAAATAAAGGCCGAATGTGTCTGGTGGACCTTCCCTCCTGGGGCCTTCAAACACAGTCATCATGCTGGTATCCAGGACTCAGGTGACTGCTGGCGTCTGCGCCCTGTGGTTTTGTGCCTGGGCCCAGGGGTTTTCAGATGCATAGCAGGTGCCAGCTTGGTACCTGCACCTCTGCCCAGAGCAGCCTTTCTGGGACAGAGGGCCAGCAGTGGGGGCGTTCTCTAAGGAAGAAGGTGAGAGCAGGCCTGGCTCCTCTCCTGCCCACTGCTCTGCTCCTTTTCTTCTCTGCCTGCGTCCTCCTGCCAGGCCTGCTGTGTGCATGTCCTGGCTCTGGCTCCATGTCTTCTGCATCCTCAGGGCCCCGCCGTGTACCCTGCCTTCCTTGTCACGGCCTTGAGCCGGCTGGAAGGAAGTAGGGTGGGTTGACAAAAGAGGTCTTCTGAGACTGGATGTGGCCAGCTGGGCCCAAGGCTGTAACGGGCACCTGAGAGGCCGTGTTGGGCAGTGTGGGACATGACAGCTCCCCAGGCTCTGTGAGCAGGGTGACATGTGCCGGGTCCCATGGGAGGAGCTGAGGTCAGGCCTGTGCTTTCCTTAGGAATTTCAGTGACCCTGTAACTCAGGGGCCGGCCTGGCTGAGCTCTGCTGAGCCATGACCCAGTGCCCAGGATATCACAAGACCCAGTTTCTGTGCAGCCGGGTGGCTTTCACCCTCACCTGTTTCTGGCCTGCTGCCTCACATGGAAGGACCACTGAGCCCTCTCCTCCGAAGGTGTCTCACACAGTGGAGGCTGTTGAGTTGGCTTTTTGTGTGTGGCTTCTTTCACTTCATAGGCTTTTAAGGCTCCCCATGTCACAGATGAGTGAAGATTCCACTGTACATGTGGCCTGGTCACTTCCCAGCAGGGTTCTTAGCAGTCGGGAGTGTGTCTCTTCCCTCCACAGTGGAAAATCCCTGTCTTGTCTTTACTTTTGTTGAGGTTTGATCGTCTTTGATGTGGTTTTTTCCTTCCTCTGAAAATCCTTGAGGCCTGATTTCTTTTTTTTTTTTTTTTAATTCAAGGAGAACCAGTTCCAAAATTAAATGTCCTCCAGAGCAGGCCAGGCAGGTTCCCCTGGCGATGGAGAGGCTCCTCAGGAGCTGGCTGTGCAGTGACCTCCTTCTGCTCCTTCTGAGGTGACATCTGCCTTGAGCCCTGCTTACCCTTGGTCGTGGTCCTCCCCGGAGCAGAGCTGCACCCCCGTAGTTGTGGGTTTTATTGTGGTGTCCCAGTTCTGCATTTTTTCTGGTTGCTGTGCCCAGTCCGTATGTCCCAGGCTGGGTGACTGGCCTGAGGTCATCCCCCTCTGAGTGAGTGGAGCCCCATCTCCTTGTGTCTGGCTCGGTATTCTCTTCATAGTGGAAATGATTTGCTCAACAAACAAGGAATGTTGAGATATAATTCAAATATAATGAAATGCCAGTAACTTAAATGTTTACATTTCAGAGTCAGATAACTCAGAGGTATCTCAAATTTTCTGATCAAGGAGATTATGGGACCTTAGAGGAAAGGGATAAATGAACTATAGTGTGTCTAAGGAGAGTCACCCAGAGAAAAACATTCTCTCAGGCTTCCACAGAAAGCAAACTGGCCAAGCAATGGCTGTGACTCACCCCAAAGGCTGACACTGACAACAGTTCTACAAAGCATTGCATATGATTCCAAAGCTAATCCTAAGGGGATTTGACCTTGGATGATACAAAAGGTGAATGTTTTGTTATACAGGTCTTGCTTTGACTTGCCCTTGATCACCCAGCAAAAAAGCTGAATTACAAGGTATGAAACTCAGAGCTAGATTGGTGAGATGAACTGTAGGAGGCTTGGATCAATAGCCTCCAACACTGCAAGTTTCACTGGTGGCCTATTGCAATTGTGAAACATTGGACTGTGTGTGCATCTGTTTCCTCTTAATTCAAAGAGAAGAATTTTTTTTCTTTTCTTTTTTCTTTTTTTTTTTTTTACATTGTTCTGTGTTTTTACTTCCACAAGCAATTGGTGTCTAAGGCAAACTAAGGACCTTTAAGGTCAGACACACAACAAGCCCTTTGTAAAAAGAATTCAGTGGCCAATCCCAGCCTTGCCTACGTGGTTAAGCAAAGCTTTTTGGGGGCCTATATTATCATCAGTTGTGGCCCTGGCAGCAGATTACACAGGTACTGTGAGATCATTTGTAACGAGAATGGTTATTTCCACGTCCCGCTTCTCTCCATGAAGAACTGTCCGGAAATGTCCACTCCTTTAGGGAGTTTTTTCTTCAAGTTGTAGGCACAACTTTGTGCAGAGCTGATTCCAGGGCTAGTATTTCCAGCCTCTTCCTCTGGTGGGGTTCAGCATGTGTTAGCAAATTACTGTTCCAGTCAAATCAGGGCCAACACCGGGTTGAAGGCAAGACATGCCCAGCTCAAACTGAAGTATTTGCACGTTGGTTTCCCAGAGTCTCAGCACCAAAAGGAAAGCATCAGTCATTCACCTCCATCCAGTGGACGTTTGTGAATGTCTTGGGGTCCATTTTGTCAATGAACAGGCAGCCTTGCAAGTGGTCCATCTCGTGCTGGATGATGCAGGCGGTCCAGCCACTTGCCTGCCACACCACCTGTTCTCCTTTTGGGTTCAGCCCTGAGATCTGCACGGCCTGGAAGCGGGGAACGTAGGCCAGGAAGCCGGAGACGCTCTCGCAGCCCTCTGGGAAGGCGACGAGGCTGCTGTCAAGCACGCGCAGACTGGGGTTCACGAACACTCGCAGTGGGAAGGGCTGCATCTGGCGGAGTTCGCGCAGGCGTGGCGCACAGGCGCGATAGATCTCTGGCAGCCCCAGAGCCAGCACTTGCAGCGGCACCCCGAGCTGCGGCGCGCTCAGGCCCACGCAGCGCCGGCGCCGCATCCGCTGCACCAGCCGCTGCACCAGCCACTGCAGCTCGGGCCTCTCCAGCTGCGCCGGCTCCACCGGGGCGGCCATGGCCCGCAGCACCGGGTCTCCGACCTGGCGCACGTGCGCATAGGGCGGTTGCGGCGCACCCAGCACCAGGCGCCTCACGTACCGCCAGTAGGACAGCGGGCGGCCGGGACCTTCCAGGCCGCCTGCGGCTGCCGAGGAGCTACAAGCGCGGGAGCCGCCCGCCCGCGCCCGCGCCCCTGGAGCTCGCAGCAGTCCCTTCTTTTCTTTCATTAGCAACATCAATAGGGTAGGTCATGCCCAAACACTGTGTTCTGTATAACTATTGTGAGGACAGTGTGCCGTGTTTCAACTGTTCAAAAAAAAGTAATGTTTATTGAAAGTGTTAATGTTGAATTGTTTGATCAATCTTATATACCAATATCTATTAATCTAAACTGATCCAATGATGAAAATATGTAATATAACCATTGTTAAATTTTTCTGGTTTTGAAACTGTACTATATGTAAAAACAAACAAATAAATAAATAAATAAAATTTTAGAGTCAGGCACTGTGGCTTATGCCTATAATTCCAGCTATTCAGGAGGCTGAGGCAGGAGGATTTCAAGTTCAGACTCCACTTGGACGATTCAGAGAGACGCTGTCTCAAAAAAATAAAAATGGGCTGACATGTAACTCAGTGCTTGTCTATCTAGCATGTGTGAGACATCCTGGGCCGAGTCCTGAGCATCACCTCCCAAAGTTAATTTGATGAGTTTTAACAAGTGTGTGTATTCCAGGAAGCAGCTAATCCCTTGCCCACTCAGTTCAGTGTAGTGTAGTCACATGGGACATTGGATGTGTTCGATGCCTGGTAGCAGGCTCTAGATCCGCCTGTTCCTTTTTGATTCCTGTGCAAGCTTGGCTAGCGTAGGTGTTTTGGGGCTGCTGCAGCAAAGCTGCTGAGTGTGGGTGCATGTCCATTTGTGGCCACATGTTGTCGCTGTTCTGGGTAAAGAAGAATACAGCTGTAGGTGATAAGTAGAGGTGCATCTGGCTCTATAAGAACCTGCCAAGCATAGCAGTGTAGGTGGATCGTTCTGTGCTATGCCCAGCCGGCGAGCGCTGCAGGTGTGGCTCTCACGCATAGCTTGGGCGGCGGTGGTGGCACGCTGTGTGTCCTTTATGAGATGTATGAGTGTTGTCCATTTTTACTGGATTATTTATCTTATTAAGACGTCTAAAAGTCATATTTCTAATTGAAGTTCTTTGTTAGAAATTACACATCATGCCCTGCACGTGACCTACCTTCTCACTTCAGTATTGTTGTCTTTTGAAGCATAGGTTGTTTTATTTTTGTTTTGAGACAGGATCTCACTATGCAGTTCAGGCTGGCTTTGAGCTCACTATATAGCCAGGCTGGCCTTTTTTTTTTTTTTTTTTTCCAATTTTTTTTTT
>PVJA010038306.1:0-19834 GCA_004027025.1 Myocastor coypus
TTTTTCTATGCAACATCAATAGGGAGGTGGGTCATGCCCACACACTGTACTCTGTAGAATGATTGTGAGGACAATATGCAATATGTCAACTTTCAAAGAAAAGAAGGGAGAAAAGAAAAAAAAAAGTAATGTGGATTTAGAAAGGATAATGTTTAATTGTTTGATCAATCTTATATACCTATATGTATTAATGTAGACTGATCTGATGATGAAAATATGTAATATAACCATTGTTAAATTTAAACAATAAAAAAATTGAAAAAAATAAAAAATAAAGAAAAAAAATAAATTCATAGTTACATTAATTCTGCATCAACCCTCAGAGATGTCTCTCAGGGAACGAATCAGTTTGTTTCTAAAACTGTCACCCCACATCATAAAGTTGTACATTCTAGATTAAGGCTCAGTAGAGAAAAGAGTCCCCAGGCATTTCTATTATTAGCTCCCTCATCCTGTCAGCCTGGACATAGCCAGGACATTGGAGATCGTGGCATTAAGTTGTGACCGTGAGTCCTCAGAGTCATTGTTCTATTTTTGTTCTGTGCATGCTGGCAGTTGTGGACATATTGGAAATAGGTTTTGGGATAAAGTGGCTTTGCCTTTACTTCTGTGACTGTAATAGTGATCAGAAAATAGAAGTAGTTTGATTAAAAAATAACAATAGTTTGACTTTTCCTAAGTTTAAGAGAACAGAGGTGAATAGCACATTTAATTTGTAGCTGAAAAGTTATGACAAAACAGGATAACAAGGAAATGTGCCCTGAAGTAGGACACTGAGAAGCACAGTACCCTTTCTCACAGAAATGCCTGCAAGCCTTCCCATCTGGTGTGAGGACAAGCGCCCTTCGGAAACGTCCGCTGTCGTATGCACTACTCTGGCTGTGTGATTCTAACATGATGTGTGTTTCACCCTTGGAAAAATGGGGACTTTTTCAGGAACAGAGCTGAGGGTGCATGTTCATGCACCAGTGCAGAGACTGCATTAAGCAGATGTGGGGGCGCATATGGCAAGGCCTTTGAAAGCCAGAGTGTCCATGGAAGAGGCAGGTACTCCTCAGAAGGTCAATCCTGTCAGCCGGGTGGCAGACATTTTTATTTCCAATGGAAGCAGTTCATGATGTGCTTGAATACAGACAATGACTGGATATTTTCAAGGTGAACCAGCAAGGCCAGAAGAGTGTCACCTTCTCCTCTTACGTGTTCCATGACTGACTCCCTTTTCTCTTCAGCCGTCTAGTCCTAGAGGCCTCAAGGTTTAAGTCCTCTGCTATTAAGGCCGACCTCTCCTCGGGAGCCACAGCTTTTCTACATCTGGGGTCTTGAAGCCCCCACTGTGGACTTCAGTTTATTCCATTTGCATCACCAGTGCCTTTCTGAGCCTGTGCTCCTCTAGGCTCTGAGACACCACACTGTCTTATATCCTTAGGCTTCATATTTTCTGTTTCCTCATAGACTTTCACTTCAGCCCATCCTCAAAACTTGCATCCCCAAGATGACGTCTTTCCCTGTTTTCTCTGAGACCTCATCTTCTGCCAGGGCTTAAACTGTCATGCACATGTTTGTAACTTTCAAACTGGAATTTCCTCCCCAGACCTGTTCTTCCCAGTTTGGGGCCTTATATCAAGTGACTACCTGTCTCATAGAAACACTGAAGTAGGGCTGGGAAGACAGCTCAGCAACGTAAGAGCCGGCTGGGCAAGCACAAGGTCATGAGTTCGCTCCCCGGTACAAAAAAAGGAAAAAGGAAATGTTGAAGTAATCAAGATAAAAATTAGCATCTATCTTATCCCCTACGGGCAATTCTCATATAGCATTCTACGTGTATATTGTACTGCAAATTGCCTAATTAGCCAACATAAGCTTGAGCATCATTCATATTGTTTTTTTTCCCTTGACTTGCTGTTCTTCTTATAAAATTTTCATTAGTCCATATCTTCAGTATATAATGATTACATTCACTGTGGGGAATTGGTACATGTACATGACATCCTATTTCCACCCAGTATCAGATTTATTTATTTAAATCCTTATCAAGTTAATTATCATCAACCCAAATTAATAGACAAAAAAAAAAGGTAAATCCATTGAAAGATATACTAAATCAAGGCACACTTTTAGATGCATTGGTCAATAACTTTTTCATTCCTTTTGTCAGTCTTTTATTTTGTACTTTATTTATGTATATCTTGGGTTTCTTATATAAGAGAAGTCATGTGATATTTAAGTTGATGTATAACAACCATGCTTGGCTTCATGAAGCTAGTGTTGCCATGAGTCCTCCCTGTTCCACTCAGCTCTCCCTGCCTAAGCTTGGCACTCCTATCAAGCCTTCAGCAGTCCTCCCTCCTGCAGTCCTCATGAATCTGTGTTCTGCCCTCTTCCACATGGCCATATTAGCACCTCCGTGAACTTCTACCACTAACAGGATACAGTCTGAGCCCTTCACAATAGACACAGAACTCCCAGAATCTGACCTCTAGAGTTTCTCCTGTGCTATTCCTTGCTTGATATATCGAGCTCTAGTAATACCACCTCTTCAGTCATTCTGAACGCATAGGTCTATGTTTAATCTCTCAGTGACATTCATGCTGCCTGCTCCTCTGCAAGTCCCTTCCCCTCTTTCCCTACTTCTCTGCATACCTTGACTGTAAGACTCAGAGGTCCTCTGCAGTGTTCCCAAGAACCGTGTCACATCTCTCTCCATTGTGCTTGTTGCATTACAGCTACAGCTTTTGTTTTTATATCCGTCTCCCCAACATAAGAATTGAATTCTTAAGGGCAAAGATTCTCATCATTATTTTTTTTTGCATTTCCCCAGGTACTTAAAGACACTCCGTATACATAGCAGGCACTCAGAAATTCTGATTTTTACGCAATAAAACAATACAGGTATGTTTATAGGACTCAAGAATTTTTCAAGTTATCTCTCTACATATTATCTCCTTTTACTGATGGTATCCCTTCCTGGGTATTCAAACAGCATATTTTATTTTAATGTATACTGCATATTTTAAAGCAAGATACTCAGCTAAGAATATCCTAATAGAGTAGAAAGACCTTATTAGAGTTCAGACCATCATTACTTTAATAAGAAACGATGTTACTACTCAAAATTAAGCACACAATTTTTTTTTTTTTTTTTTAAGAAAAAATTCCAATTTGCCAGGTTTAAATCTTATCATTTACTTTAGTGGTTCTGAGTTTTAAAGCAAGTGCTTTGTGGGCATTTTCCTACGATGTTCTTGATGACTGAATATTGTACCTATTTCTGTAACTCTTTGAGTAAAAGCTTCAGTCCTCCCTTTCTTCAAAAATTGCTAGCCCCTATGGAGTTTCCAATTCTCATTTTGTATTTTTATCTAATTTGGGGGGTTAATTTTTAGAGGGTAGATGAATCCACAAATTGAATTTTATATGTAAAAACATTAAAACGAAATGATGTTTGATTAAGACTTCTGTGGCCCAGTAGAATAGCTGTTATCAAAGGCTATTTTTGCTCAGGAAGCAAATATAGTTAAGTTATAAAACCTGCAGCCCATTGCTGATAGCATTTAATGCTTTTTGTTTAAGACTAATAGCTTTACCTTTTGACCTAGAGAAAAAAAGAAGGCCTACAGCAGCAAATAAACTCGTGCTTTCAGCGCTGCTCAGAATCTTAATAATATTTTGTCCAATATTTGCATTCACTTCCCCAAGGATGGGGGGAGGCAAATTAGATTATTTAGTTACCATTTCCTCACTAAAGGGGGAAATATCTGCACACAGTATTAATAAATTCACAGCTCTATTCTGTGTGCATTTGCAGAGACTAATCTATATGAGAAACATTCCTTTTAGGTAGATGAAGGTAAAGAACACAGGATTTTGGTCCCAACATTTTTCTTCCCTCTTGTGTGATCCTGAAGGATAAACTTGCCTTTGTCTCCTTTTGCAGAAATAAAGAAAATTGCAAATTGTGTATTACCATAAAGAAAACAATTTGGACTTTAGAAGAAATTATATCATTGTCTAGTGATGACTGTCCTTTGGGAGAGATCTGTTCATTTCAATAGTGGTACTAGAATTCCTGGTGCCAGTGGAGTTTCACAGCACTTGCGGGGTACCGGAAACTTTTCTAAGTACTTTATTTCTATCGCCATTGGCTCCTGTTATTTTTTCCAGCACTCTGAGAGCCTAGGGCGGGAACCACAGTCTTCTACCTGGCACCTTCTCTCCCCTGCTCTACCGCCTTAATTAGGATTAGTGTATAGTCCATGAAGATAATGGCATACTGGGGATGACTTTGTTCAGAAATCTTTTGAATGAACTCACAGTCCCAGAAAGCCGGGGTGGACAAGGATTTGAGAAGATATTTGGCCTAACCAAAGTCCAGAGATGTAAGGTAGTGTAGCTGCATCATAGATATCATTGGTGGCAGATTAGGAACTAGAACATGGGAATATCAACTCCTAAATAACCTGCTATTATGTAATTTTTTTCTCATATGAGAAGTGAGGTAGTTATATATTTCAAACCTATTTCCGGACCCATCTATAGTATACCAGGCACAACTTTATTTATTGTTATCATTATCATTATCATTATCATTATTTTTGTTCAGGGTCTCCTTATGCAGTCCAGACTCATAGTGATCCTCCTGATTTCTGCCTTCCTAGTGCTGGGATTACAGGCGTGCCCCACCATGCCCAGACTCCATCGCTGGCTCAGTGTGCCAGATGGCTGGGCCAGTGTGGCATGCAGTGCCAGGAACTGAACCCTGGGCCCTGCGCTTACCTACACAAGCGCTCAGTCAGCTGAGCTATACCACTGGCCCTCAGGCACGATTTTAGAGGCTGGAGAAATGGTTATGAAGGGAGAAAAGAGTGCACTTTCGTGAAGTTACATGTTCAAATCACTAAGTAAACAGGGACTTATTGAGCACCAGGCTCGCCTGGAGCTTCGCTGGAGTTCCAGTGAGGATCTAGGGAGGCAGTGGTTGGTGAAGTTGCGGGAGAAAGTGTAAAGATTAATCCTTGATCTCAAACCAACTACATAAAAGACAAGGAAAAAGCATGAAACCGTCCTTGGTATTTGTATCCAGTTGTATGGTAAATGAACACCGAGGGACCTCAGAGAACGGGCGTGAGGTGACTTACATGTCTTTGCCCAAACTCATGTTGCAACTTAGTACTCACTGTGAGAGAACTGAAGAGATTAGGTCTTTCAGTGGTGATTTGGATCTTCCAGAAGGCTTAATGTTCTTATGGAGGGAATAGTGCAGTTGTCAGGAAATAGACCAGGTTGTTACAAAAGTGACCTCTGCCTGACCTCCTGTGGGTCTACCTAGCCTGCCCTTGATTGTCCTTGTGCAGTGTTGTGAGGAGTGCCAAGACGGTCACCAGAAGGTGACACATCCTCTCGGGCCTCCCAGCCTCCAGGATCAGGCAGCAAATAAACCTCTTTCCTTGACATATGTCCTAGTCTGTGGAGTTCTGTGATAGCTGCAGCAAATGGACAGGCAGGTCCAGGAAGTGGGAGAAATCAGAGTGTGGTGTAAAGCAGTGAGCAGAGAGCTAAATGTGCTTGGTGATTACCATGGGGGATGTGGCAGCCCTGGAGGAAGAGGCCTGGATGGCCGTTCGAGGCCTGGGCTAGTGAAGACACTCAGAAAGAACTGGCACTTGTCATGCCCTTTATATGAATTAAAATGCATGCATGTACAACAATGCCTTCCTTTCCTCTTTCCTGAAACACACTACCTGACACCCACAACTTAAAGGAGGAGGATTATTTTGGCTCATCTTGTAAAGGTTTCAGTCCATAGTCACCTGGCTCCCAGGCTGGGCAGCAGAGTGGAAGGGTTTGGCAGAGGAGAAGCTGCTCATGGGGTGGTGGACAGGAAGCAGGAAGCAGGAAGCAGGAAGCAGGAGAGGGAAGGGGCTGGAGAGGGACATAAACCCTCCAGACCACAACCATAGTGACCCAGCTCTTGCAAGCAGACCCACTTCCTAAGGGCAAATCAGCAAAGCCCTGTAATCCAACCGCCTTGTAAAAGCCTCGCCTCATAGTGCATGAGGCCTTGTGTGTGTGTGTGTGTGTGTGTGTGTGTGTGTGTGTGTGTGTGTGACTATCTAAATATAAACCATAGCAAACCGCAATTTTTTTTGGAAAGATCGTACACAACAAGGAAAAGTGCACCTAAAACATAATAAAATATGGCCACAGCACCATAGACACATATGTGAATACTAATAGAATGCTTGCTTATGCTAAGAGGGAGAAAAAAATTGGGAATGAATACATTACTTGATTCATTTCAAAAAGGGGCCACAGTCTTTGTAGACCGACAATGAAAACGTGTGGCGCCCCTATTATGTCAACTGTCGCCCCTCAAGGTCAAGGAAAAAGACCTCTTTGTAGGATGGAGAGATCGTATTCAGGCTAACAGAGGAAAGGAAGAGGCCAGCTGGACAGCGGCAGAGGGCGAGAGCGCGGGTTGCTGGGCTTGCCGGAGACAGTGCCCTGAGGGGAACGCTGGGTGAGCACCTGGCCTGTGTCTCCCAGAGGAACTCTCAGGAGACAGGGAGTAGCATAGTAAAAAGCACTGAGTGTAGTGGGATGCCTGAGCTGCAGGTGATGCAGACAGAGAGGCCAATCAGGGACGCCTGCAGCAGCGTCAGGTGGAAGGAGCAAGAGGGTAAGCATCTAGGTGCCCAAGCCATGGACATGCACCTATGGGTGGATGAGGGTCTGAATTAGTGATGGCCAAGGGCATACTCCCTTCCTCCTAGGAGTGGGTTGGCGCTCTCCCAGGTTGGACTAGTTGGCTTAAGAGTAGGTACTATAGGGGCGCGGCAGGATGCCTCAGTGGTCTAAAGTGCCTGCTTGGGAAAGCTTGGGCGGCTGCAGGGACTGCAGTTCGATCCCTGGCACCACATGCTGTGCCAGCCCTGCCCTCAGGGCAGGCTGAGCCGGCCATGAAAATAGATGAATAAACAAACAAATGTTCTGAAACAAGAAAAAAATAAATAAAATAAATAATTCTTTTACAAAAAAGAGTAGGTACTGTAAGCCAAAGGCAGTGACACATGTGTATAATCCTAGTACTTTGGGAGGCTGAGGTAGGAGGATTGCGAGTTCACTTTTCACTTGGACAATTTAGCAAGACCCCTTCTCAAAACCAACAAAATGAAATGAAAAGGAGGCTGAGGATAGATCTCCCTGGCAGAGCACCTATGGGTCTGATATCTAGTACCATAAAATAATTGAGTGCGCTCTGAGCAGAGCTGTGCTAGGGTCCTCCCTCCTGTGGGAGCTCACCTGCTCTTCTGCCAGTTTAAGACACAGTATGGAAGTCCTCACCATGTCACCAGCGTCCTCTAAGACTTCCCAACTTCCCAACCTTTTTTCCTTTGAAATGACTCCACCTCCGGTATGCTGTTACAGTCACTGAAAACACATGCAGGCACACCTATTCCCTGAGAGTAGCTCGAGGCTGTGGAGATGTTTGAGTTTGATTATTTGTCCATGGCATTCTGAAAGTTTGCTTCAGAGTCACCGTGGTTCCTGAAAGCAGTGAAGTGGGTCATTTGCTCAGCTTTCCTTAGTGGTAGATTAATTAGCCAGCTGTAACTCCCGGATCTCTATTTTTAAATAATGACTTGCATAAATCTCCAAAGACAAGAACTCACCATTGGTACACAGCACAATCCAGCAGCTGCAAGCTATTATGCCCAGTGGAAATTAAATATCTTTCAGGGAAATCATGCAAGATCTCATGATAAATATGAAATTAACCCCTGCCACCTCTATGCCTACCCCATTTCTTCGCTTGCCTGCTAGCCTAATAAGCAGAGTCTCTGGGGTCCTGAAATGACAGCAGAACTGGCAATATTTAAAGAAAGGCATTATTCTTCTATGAGCGCCGGCAGAATATACAACCTTTGTCCTTGGTTGGGCTAGAAGCTCTGGAAATCAAACATTAATAAACATACCCAATAGGCCCCTCCTTCAATATCATGAACCCAAGGTCAGACAGAGATACTTATAATTCCGGGCATGTAAACAAACAAAACATTTTACCGTTTTAATTTGTTTCCTCTGCCAAATACGCTCGGATTCACACTACTCTTTCCTTCTGACCCAATATACCCCGGTTCTCTATTATTTCTTTCTTTATTTGTAAGCTCCAGGCTTCAAAGAACATGTCACCTTTTGCGTTCCTTTCTGGCTCCCCACTTTCACATTAGGTTTGACTTCTTGTCATTCGCAGGGGCCATGCAACTGAGACCTCAGCTGGGGTGAACCAGAGCCAAGGGGGTGCAGGTTCGGGGCATCAGTGACCCCACCACGTTGCATTCAGAAGGGTCCTGAAGGCTCCCAGGATGCACTCAGGAACCACTTGTCAATTCATGTTTCCTAACCAGGCAGTGTACATGCTTGTCATTTACAAGGCAGCGATTTATTTGGCCACTGCCTTCACAGGGCTGCTATCAGAGTACCCTGTGGTTTTCAGCAGAAAGCCTAGTCTATGCGGGTGACAACGGAACCCTCAGATTCCCCAAGATATTGTGAAGATTACCTAACAAATGCCTGACTTCCTGCTGGAGCACCGATAATCAACGCTCGAGGAGAGGAAAAAAAACGCCGCCTCCACGCAGGCGGTGTAATACCGCGTCAGGCGTGAAGCAGAGGAGACCGAGAAGAGTCTGAAGGAGGAGCAAAGCTGAAGCTCCGCCCAGGGCCCCTGCCCGGGGAGGCCCCGTCCAGCTCCACGGGCTACTGTCTGTCTTATCAGTTGTATCTCAATAAAGGACCTCGCTTAACTCCCGGGCTCCTGCGGGACACCCGCATCTTTCCCTGAGAGGGCTGCACACCTCAGCGCTTCTGGGCGGCCTGATTTTCTTTTTTTCTCTCTCAGTCCAATCCTGCCTGCAGCCTGGGCCTTGACCTTGACCTTTGACCTCCCCTGTGAAGACGTTAACATGCTTCCTGCCTCCAGCTAATAGATTCCCACATTGCTGAATCAAGTCTATCTTATCAATTTTGTGAACTTCATTCTTTGGCATAAAGGTCATTATTGTGTTTTGCACCTGGAATCATATTGCAATGAGGCAAATCACATTCTCTTACAGTCAATGAGGGGGAAAAAGGCGCACAAAGTGGAAATTACTCCTAAAACGACCTTGCTCGATTTCTGCATCTGGCTAATAGATCCTGTTTCTACATATCAAGAAACAGATCTGGCAGCTTTGTCATTCTACCAGGCGCCCCAGTCCCACGTCAGCAAGCAGGCTATTATGGGACATGTGCATCAGCCTGCTAATGGAGGGCACAGGTGATGAATTCCCCGCGTACCTCTGGCAATGTTTACTGATTCACCGCCACCCTGCCCGGGGCTGGTTCCAAACATGTCAGAAAAATATAATGTCACTCATATCTGCATTCAAAAGTGATTTCATATTTACACATGCTAATCAAAACCAAAGTTTGCTCTTTAAGGAAGGGGAGCACTCCGTAATCAGTTTTCGAAGCGACTCAAGGGGCTGACATACTCTGTGTAAATTACACCTTGAAAGACGGGAAAGGATGGCTTCTTCCTTCCTGTAAGGGACATCATGTCCTGGAGAGGACAGTCACCCTGCAGAGGTTGTGTTTCTGGCAAATTATTCAGTTTCTAAACTACTCGCCTTAGATTTCTCTTAGTGCTTGAGGAAATATATGCAAACCCATGCACGCATGAGCTGTGAGGACAGGCACGACTTGACTCTCGCATGTAAGTCCTCTGTCCCTCTCACAGATGCCCAGCTCCCTCCTCCAGCACTCTGGAAGACAGCCTTTGAGCTTATCTCATCTCCACATTATTCACAATAGGAAATTCTGCCTCAGAAAACCACTGGCAATGTCATAAGCAAATCACTTAACATCTCTGGACCTACCTCAATTCATACATCCTTAAAATGGGTGAATCATAACATTTTTCTTATAAGGATTCTTAAAGTTCCAAGCAACAGAAGTGTACTTCACAATATTTTAGGTGAAACACAAGGAATGTGATTTCTGGTCTACTTGGCTGAGGAGGATACTGGGCCAGCTGACCAAATCAGTGTGGGGTGAAGGACTCAAATGCTATTACTACAACTAAGAACTCACCAGGGCTCCCACCAGCCTTCCCTTCAGTGCATTCCTGCTTGGTTTCACCCTTATAATCAACAGCAGCGTTTTCTGCCCTTGGCAATGAATTTGGCCTCATTTAGGCCTCACTATCGCATTGATCTGGCACCATGAAGCTGGAGGCAAGGCTGCTCATTATTTACTTTTCAATCATCACTTAGTCATTTAATGTCCCAAGGGACACAGATTGGCCTTCCCGAGTAGTGTGTTGATTTTAGCACAAGAGCACCGTGATGGACGTAGCGTGGAACTGTGTCTGTCTACCCGTGTGTCGGATGGAAGGTAGCGGCTACAGAGCACTGCCAGAGAAGAGGGATGAGTGCCTTGCTGAGCCAATAAGGCAACAATGAAAGCTATCTCTGTGCTGACCCATGTCACCACTGGGTGGGTGTCCTGGAGCACAGCAAGTGCATCACTGTGCTTTTTTTTTTTTTTTTTTTTTTTTTTGTCTTTTTGAGACAGGGTCTCACTATGCAGTTCAGGCTGGCCTTGAGCTCACTTTTGTAGCCCAGGCTGGTTTCGAACTCACACCGATCCTCCTGCCTCAGCCTCCCGAGTGCTGGGATTACAGGCGTGAGCCACCACGCCCGGCTCATCACTGTGCTTTATAGACTTCAGGAAGTTATATGTATGAGTCCTAGAAAACCAATCGCCAAATTCTACTTATTTTTCTATCTGAGGGTAAGACTGGCCCAGGGCAGTGCTAATGACGATGTTAATGATAGCAATTGAAAAAGCAATTAGCACACTCAGGAACTGATTTTCTTAGCATCTGGACATAAGGCCTATGCAGTAGGTACTGTCCCTGTTTCCCATTTTCACATAAACAAATAGAGGTAGAGACAAGTGCAGCAACTTTCCTCAAGCCAGGCAGCTAGGGCCAAGGCCAGGGTTTGGAGCCAGGTAACTGGAGCAGAGTTCAGAATCCCAAGTGCTAGGCCTTACTGTCTTTCTGTTCTTCAGTATCAGAAGAGCGGGGTATGGGTTGAAAGGCAAGGAATGTGCTCACAGGACTCAGCTGGGAAGGGAAAGCAGATCTGAAGAGAACAACAATGGGCTCTGTGTGTGTACCAACTTCCACAATGAGGAATCACTATGCACTGGAGACATACATCATTAAAACTAAAAATTAATGACAGAAAAAGGAAAAGTACAGGTTATAGGATGAAAAGCAGGGAGTATTTTCACTGTACTGTGTACCTGTTCTTTGACACACGGAGAGCTCCACAAGATTAGTAGCGGTATCTGTCTTACTCGTAGTTGCATAAATATGACACCACAGTCATGTGACTGGTTTGAAAAGAGCAGAGATAATTAGGATTGGGCTAGACTTTTGAATGTCTGAAGATCATTCAAATAATAGTGCTGCTGAAAATGAATATGTACATTCATTTTTCTGAAATTCAGAAAAGATGCATAATATTCAGGTGCTTAATAACCTGGCTGCTAGTTAATCATGTTTGACACTTATATAGCACTTCACCTTTTAAAATCATTTTGGAATATGCTAGTTCATTAATCCCTACAACATTCACGTGAGACAGGGAAGGTTCTGGAGCCAGTCTTTCAGATGTTGCAATTTTGTATCAAATACTTGGTGAATGAGGGAAGGAAGAAAGAAGATGAATTGTGCAGGGACACTTAAGCAGCCAAGAGTGACAGGCGCTTGGGGAGGTCACCCTCTAACTGTACAGGTTTGACCTTGAAGAAGAAAAGTTCAAGGTACAATGTCAATATGGTCAATACTATCTACTTCTGATTGGCTACAATGTAAGAAAATAGTGCGGGACTTGCATCTTGAATATCTAATTTCTGTCTGTACTCCCATCACTCGGCTCTCTGCATGGTCATTTTCACTGACTCAAATGTGCTTCTCTTAATAAATTTTTGTATCTATACACATACAATCCAAGCCCTTTCTCACTTAAACTTCCATTTTTGTATCAGTACACACACAGATATTGGCCCTGATATTGGCAATTGGTATTCTTTCAGCCATATTCCCTTATAAATTATTTTATGTTTTCTTGTCTCCTGGAGCATTGCTATGAGTAGAAAGAGGTAAAAATCGGTCCCAGTCTAGATTAATATATAGTATCACGTATCTGTTCAGTAAAGAATCACCTTCCTAAACAGCTCATTCTGTTTTCTCAGGATACTAAAGAGTTTTCTTTTAAAGGTAGTAAAGGATAATGGTTAAAAAATGAGCTCACATCCTGGGATCAGGAAGAACTGGGTTTAAGTTGACTGAGCTAACTACTAATTGTATAACGTTAGGCCCATGGAGCTATTTCTCAAAATTGTGTTTCACAGGACAACCTCAGAACCTATTTCAGAGAAGCACTGCAAGACTAAATAATCACTGCAGACTTAGCACAGTGCCAGGGATACAGTGAGTGTTCAGAAGTAAATATTAACTGCCTCCAGGTTTCTTAGATATTCTCGTGTTCAACTTTAAGATAGGATATTGAAGCTCCCTGAAAATGATAAACCCAGGAATTCTAGATATGCTTGCCCGTGAAACAGGAATATAGAGCAGTCTGTGTTAACACACAGTGATCTTTATCCAGCCAGGCTGGAAACAGCCATGCTCTAAATCACCTGAAAGGTCAGGTGGTGTGTGTCAGCAGTTAGCAGACCGATATGTAATGCTGACCCTGCAGGGCACAGGCAGGGCATGGATGATTTGTCCAGGGTGAGCCTATATTTTCTGCTTGTGTTCTGTTTCCTCTTCTTGGGATGCTTTCTTCACTCCATGTTATTTGGGGCAATTAGGTTTTGTTTCCGAGACCTCGGAAGCCCCAACAACTAAAGGATCACATTACACGCTCTTGAGTATTACTCTCTGGCAGTGTATGAAGAAGGAAGGAAAACTGTAGTGAGTGCTTAAATTTAAAAAAGAAATTACAGGGGCTGGGGAGATAGCTCCGAGGCACAAGTGCCTGCTGGGAAAGTGCAAAGTTGTGAGTTCGAACCCCGGTCCCCCCGCCCAAAAAAAAAAAAAAATAAAAAAATAAAATAAATAAATAAATAAAAAAGAAATTACAGTAAAAGACACATTTCCATTAACCTTTCCCTGCCAAAGGACTCCCCCTCACTTTAAACACACTGGTCTGATTGGTCTAGTCTTTTCCTTTTTTATTTTATGTATCTATCTGTACATGGTCTCAGGGACACTATGCCTGATTTCAGTGGCCAGCACAGCACGGGGCCAGCAGAGCTTGCCCGGAACCATGGCATGCATGAGGTACTGGTGATAGAACTGGGTCCCTCTGCTTGCCAGGTAGGCGCTGAGACCGCCAAGCTATCTCCCTGGCCCCTGTTCTTAACTCTTTCTGAAGCAGTTCTGGAAGTCCTCTTTCACAAATGTCTTTAGCTGCGTTGACATGCCTGCCTCAGTGTTCACCATCAACTCACAATGATTCTTTCCTGGTCATTTTGCTTTGAGGAAGAGTGCACAAGGACACATGGTATTGGTTTTCTCAGCAGAGCTTCCCCCGGTGCATGGCATTTGGCAGAAACATTCTCCAGACTGTCACATGGTCTCATGTCATTAAGAAGCTCCCAAAAGAGTACTTACAGAACTGCTTCAGACAGCGGCCAGAATGAAGAGATAAGTGTCTCTGACGTTACGTATTTTGAGAGGGATTAATGGCAGTGTCTCATTTATTGTAAGAAATGCTGTTTGAACATCTTATTGTTGATTAGCCCTTATAAGCATCTTAAGGTTCCTAATGCTAGCTTTCATCCATCTCCTGCAATATTTCTTCCATCTTTTATTTCCCTACAAGTGGAAAGAGAGACAGTCCACAAAAAGGGGCATAATAGTGCCTCAGGTTATATATTAGTGCGATCCATGACAATGACTTTAGGAGTGGGGAAGATGTTAGCAAGTTCATGGCTTCATTTACCACATGTGAAAATGTAGATGTTTTAAAGATTTAGTCCACATGGGAAAAATATAAAAGGAAGCATTCAAGCCACAGCGATGTGACATGGTAAACACTTATTTCACAGACACAATGACAACTGTCAGGGGAGAGGAGTTTTTCAAAACTGTTTCATCTCTGAAATGGGCAATAAGCATGGCTGCTCATTGAGCACAGCACTCTTGATGCAGTGCTCCAGGTTCATAGCAAATCTTCCTGGGGCTAAAACCAGTCAGATTCATCGAGTCTGTTGTCTCCTTTCTCTCACAGTAGAAGTCTTTTAAGACTGATGATGATGCGAGATTTGTATGTGGAATATATGCCTCTCTTGGTCACCAGTGCAAAACCTGAAAAAGTGCTGGAAAAAAAGAGCCAGGGAAGGTGTGGATATTTATCTTGCAAGTGTTTGCGATGCTATTTCTAAGCTAATCTCCCCTACAAATCGAGGAGCCCAGTCTAATTCAAGTCCAATTCAAGCTTGTCGTCCACAGCATCTAGTAAATCCTCAAAAACATGAACTTGCTGTGTGCCTCACTCGCTTCCCTTTCTTTTCTCTGCCCCCTGAGTTTGTCATGGCTAAAAGAACTATTAAGCCTGGAATTAGCAGTCAGAGAACTGGCTGGGACTAGCCTTTTCTTCTCTTTTTCTTATTATGCCCATTAATGACAGCAACATCATAAACAATAGAGTTTAATTAGAAACTAAAGCATCTAGAGCAATTAAATATGAAGGAAGTATTCAAAAACCCAGCAGGAAAGATCATATTTTTAAAGCATTTAAATTGCAAATGATGTTATTGATGGAACTTTTTAAAGAACTTTTGGGTTTGAACAAAGATAGAGTGAGATCTGAAGTGAAATATTGACTCAATGGCATTTACAGACAAATAAATATTTAGGATGGATCAATTTGCAGCTATGCGCAGATGCTTTGGGAAATACATAAAACTAATGGGAGCTGTCCTTATTTCTACCTCACTGAGTCAATGAGGGAAAAAAAATCAACTTAGAGGATCCCAGAGTAATGACACGACTCGTTAGTGTTAAGGCCACTTCAAATTAAAGGATTCATCTTCAGTTACTGAGAGAAGAAAGTTATTAATGAGCTTCACGCATGAATACTAGGAAAGGGATGCAGCTCACTTTTTGGACTTAAGCGCACCTGAATCTGTAACCATACAGTTTTAGGTTTCTTGGGCCAGGTTCCAAAGCAACTGCACCCCCCTGCTTGGTAAACAAAGACAGGATGTGGGTTCTGAGCCATAGATCTATGTAGATTGTGAATTATAGGCAGAGCAAATGCTCGAGTGAGAAGAAACGTTGATTACCATGAGAGACTTGCAAAGGAGTGGAGAAGATGAACTCATTGCAGAATTTTACATCCCAAATGTAATGGTAGTGAGTTTAGAAGTCAATGGAGGATGAAAAAAGGTCCAGCATTTTTTTTTTTTCCAGCTGCTTTGAAGCGCTGAGGCTGTCATTGTGTTTAGTAACTGTTCTTGAGCTTGGACCTTGCCAGTCTGTTTCCATCCCCAACACCTTCATACAGGGGCCATCTGAAGACGGAGCATCCATTCCGGCCCACTGGCCATCAAACACGGTGCTTTGAGGAAGCATGCTAAATAAATTGCGTTGGTCTTTGCAAACAAGACTCTTGGATAACTGTCTCCCAAAAAGTGAAGTACTTGCGTGGGAAAACCAAAGTCCAGAACATGAGGTTTAAAGGAGGTTGGGAAGTTAGGTAGATAGCTGGGCTTCTTCCTGAATCAGTTGTGGGAGTGCCATCAGATCAAGATTTTCTTCAAATGGTGGGATATTTCCACCACAAGTGAGAACTTTTTAGTTGGTTCTACCAAGCATCTATACTTCTGCAAATGATCTAGATGGCAGGTCTAAATCAGGGAAGGAAGGGCCAAAGGCTGACGCTCCTGAGGCTCCTTCTGAAACCTCATTCTAGTGGCCAGGAATGATGGGGCTTTCCTTGCTGAGTGGAATACTGTTTCTTCTCACTCTGTGTTTGAATTGCAAAGAAACAGAAGCTTAGCGTTCCTCCTTGGAGGTGCTGGGGTTGACAGCCTGTTACTCTGATCTGTTCTTATTTACTTTTCAATTTAAATTCAAAGCCAGTGTGATAGGGGCCTTCGCAGGAAGTTGCAGATCTATGGGGAATGTTCCGGGTTTTTCTGTATCTAAAATGTGGCCTCTTTATTTTGATCAATTAATATTTCAGAGTCAATTTTTTTCTCCTGAAATTGGAATAGATGTCACTTTCCAGAAAGTCATTTACATCAGGATTCATTTTCTTTTCAGTACCTTGTTTATGGTTAAAAAAAAAAAAAAAATATGTGCAGACGCTTTTATAATGAGAGTATATTATGTAGAAATGGGAATATAATCTTTAAAAAGTATGACTTTTATGTGTTAGGCAATGTTTCTTTTCAGTTTCTCTTTTGATGGGATTGTTTTTTCTTTTCTAAAGGGAAATATAAGTGTTGAGAGAGAACTGAAATATAGAGCACAAATTTTTTATATATATTTCTTGAACTACTATAAAATCTGTAAGGACCATATGATTAAAGTCCTTCATTTGTAAAGAATTCTCTTGGAGAAATCCCAGAAGCTGAAGATAAATTGCTTTTATTATTGCTTAAGCTTTGGTAGGAACATGCAATATACAGGCTCTATAATGAAACAAAATATTTGTTTCTGTTTTTCTAATGCTCTATAGCATATTTTGAGATAATAAAAGCAATACTATTTATCCCACAAAAGTTACAAACCAGATCACTTATCAAGACATTCACATGGTCATTGATTAATATGCTTTGAAATTATTTAATAAATAAATGATGAGTTTCTATGAGGTAATTGCAAAAATGAAGTACTATGGTTAGCATGCATGTGAATAATATAGTCTTTACCTTTAAGAACTTCATTATGTAGCAATATAGACAGGGACAATTAGATGCTTTTGCCTAGGGAGAAGGTTCAAGATGCGTTGGAATTTCTGGCCCAAAATTTTCTGGTTGGGGCTGGAGAGATAGCTCAGTGGTCTAAACCGCCTGCTTAGGCAAGCTCAGGCAGATGCAGGGGACCTCAGTTTGATCCCGGGCAATACATGCACTGCCAGCTCCACCTTCCAGTCGGGCTAAGCAGGCCAAAAAAGAGAGAGAGAGAGAGAGAGAAAAAAAAAAAAGAGAGAAAAAAAGTTTCCAAATTTTCTGGTAATCTGAGCATCAAATTTGCTGATAACAATATGTAAATAAAATAACAACCATTGTTAATTTTCAACTCTTGTTTTGAAATTCTGTAGCATTTTTACTGTTTTATGTTGCTGTGTTATTGTCTTTGTTCTTATTTCTTTCCTCTTTAAAATAAAACTGACTTCTTACCGACTTGTATATGTTTATCTATCTTCACTCTCAAGTTATGACTTGCATGGCCTTTTGATAAACCATTATGAAAGATTTGGCAAGACTAGAAAACTGGTTATTCTAATAGCAAACTGATGTGATGATTGGAATTTGGGTGATACATAAATAAGAATACATCAATAGGGTTATTTGCCCCTAGAAAATTAAGGTAGTTGTCAGTACAGCAATTGGCCAGTTGAGAAAAATTTCATCTTTTTAAGACCAAGACGAATATACAACTCATTTGATCCATAGCGTTCATAGATAGCTGTGGAAATAAGGAGCAGAGAGGCTAAAATAGTGGGGAACTGTGCCCTTGGCCCTTCAGCTGCATGTTTCTTAGAAGCGCATGGCGATGATACTTTCATGAGAACACTGGAAACTTGGCATCCACTTTAAAAATGGGCCATGGGTGGGGAAGGGAAGCCAGTACATGGTTTGGTACCTACATAGAATGGAGTAGTAGTATCGGACATTTGAGGACCTTGAAGGTACTACTGACTCAGCCCTCAAATCATTTGCCAAATTCTGAAGGTGTAAAAGTAGAGCTAAAGAGCTGAATTATAAACTGAGAGGTGGAATGGAAAATTGGGTGTTCTTCTGGTATCAAGAAGACAAAGACCGGCTAAGGTGAATGGACCCAGGGAATAAAGTAGTCTCTTAAATGCAAACAATGGAGTAGACACAAATAAAAAGAGAGACAGACTGAAGCTTTATCAACACATGTAGTTAGTTGAAAAAAAGATTACTCCTGAATGAGTGAAACCTCTGATTTGATCTGCCTAGCAGAAGAAAGGACAAAGGACAATCCTTTCTAATGTAAGATCACAAACATCTGAAGCCTCTTTGATATTTATGCTCAGCATTCTTCACTCATTAAAATCATTTTAGGCAGGGAATGAGACAAGCTCATGTGTCCAAAAACCAAGAGGAAACAAGTAGTCAAGAGAAACAGATCTATAAGTGCTATTGTTATTAGAAAAAAGCGAACTATGAAACAGGAGTGAGAAAAAAATATGAAGTGGTGGATAATTTCATTAGAGGACTAAAATTTGGATCAGTTATTATCTATTCATCTGTAGAAGTAGTCATATTAAGGTTGCCGTCTCTTACTGAAGCCTCATGTTTCAAGGATAGGCATTTGCAAAAGGAAGTCGGTGAAGTCGAACTCATAGGAATGTTCTAGAACACTCTAAGATCAGGTAAAAGCCATTTGACTTTTCATTCATAAATTCATGGACAATTATTCCATGCAAGAAGCCTCACTTAAATCATGCTTTGTCACAAAGATGATACACATTTGTCAGACGAGTAAGAGAAGCTGAAAGAGAAGTAGCTGAAAGCCAGATGAGATACATACCAATGAGATAAACCAACAGCTAAGCTCTGTGGCATGTGAGCCATAGAATTAGATATATCATCATTACCTTCCCGTTACTTGAGTATGGCTACTGCTTCAATTCTATCTTCCAAGTTGCACATATAATGTCTTTTGTGGCCCTGCCCAACTAGAAATTAGAAAGAGAAGAATCTGAGGAATGTTGTTCAATCTAAACTAATGTAAACAGTACAAAGTCACCACAGTATTAGTACAAATGAGTTAGATAAAATTATCAAGTCAAAAATATGTTTTACAAAGAGGACTAAAATCATCTATCCTAATAGATCTGAGGACAAGATTAGAGAAGCTGAAGACCATCAATAGAAAAGCTAAATAGATTCACAGAGAGAGAATAAAATTGCAGGAGGCAAGAATAAGGCACAAAAGGAACTGCATGACATGTACTCTAGATAGATCGGTTGGGCCAGAACTGACAGGAGCAACATTTGAAGAGATAAAGGTAAAACAGTTTCTGAAGTAAAGGAACTCATCACTACATAGGTTCAAAAACTCAGCAAACAGAAAATTAAATGTTCTTAAAAAATATAGATAGGAGAATGTTAAAAAGCAGCATAAGGGTGTTAAATATACTTTAAAATAATACAAAAGGAGGAAAGTAAAAAACATTTAAAAAGAACCCAGATATGTGAGATAGTAAATAATAATAAGATACAAATAATAAGGTAGATAGAGAAAAATTAGCTTACTAAATGTATTAATAAAATAGCTCAAGTGAAAGACTAATGTTTTCAGGCTACAGTTTTTTAAAAAATCTTGTGATTATCAATAATAAGGGAGGAACTTCCTGTTCCAGCCCAGCCCAAACTCCACCGCTGGGAGCTGAGCCTGCGCACCCATCGCGGGTAAGCCCCTGCGCCCCTCTGCCCCGCCTCTGCGTTCCCGCGACTAACTTCCTGTTCCAGCCCAGCCCAAACCCCACCGCTGGGAGCTGAGCCCGCG
>PVJA010038307.1:0-19846 GCA_004027025.1 Myocastor coypus
ACAAGCCTTCCCCACTCTGGGACTAAAATTTCTAGTCCAGCAGAATATGAGGTTGTGGGTTCAGGAAGCAAGAATTTTGCTAATGGATCACTAGGTGTAATGGTGAGTGGTACCATTCCTACTTCCACCCCTTGATTCCTGGACCCATGAATCCTGGCTACGGGAGACACAGTACCATACAGAGGGTGCTGATTCAAAGTATATACAGCTTTTTGAAGTACCTTGCCCCACCCCTGCAAACTATTACCACCTAGATGACATTGTAACTGTTTCTTCAAAAGACCATTCCACCTTTCTATCAATCCAGCTGTTTCTGGATGGTAAGGAACTTGATAAGACCAATGAATTCCATGAGCACGAGCCCACTGCTTCACTTCTTTGGCTGTAAAATGTGTTCCCTGGTCAGAAGCAATACTGTGTGGAATTCCATGGCGATGGATAAGGCATTCTGTAAGTCCACGGATGGTAGTTTTGGCAGAAACGTTACGTGCAGCAAAGGCAAACCCATATCCAGAATATGTGTCTATGCCAGTGAGGACAAAGCTCAGGCCCTTCCATGATGGAAGTGGTCCAATATAATCAACTTGTCACCAGGTTGCAGGCTGATCACCCCGAGGAATGTTGCCATATCGGGGACTCAGTGCTGGTCTCTGCTGCTGACATATTGGACATTTAGCAGTGGCTATAGCCAGGTCAGCCTTGGTGAGTGGGAGTCCACGTTGCTGAGCCCATGCATAGCCTCCATCCCTGCCACCATGGCCACTCTGTTCATGGGTCCACTGAGCAATGACAGGGGTGGCTGAAGAAGGAGGTTGGCCACTATCCACAGAACAGGTCATCTTATCCACTTGGTTGTTAAAGTCCTCCTCTGCTGAGGTCACCTTTTGGTGAGCGTTAACATGGGAAACAAATATTTTTATGTCCTTTGCCCATATGGAGAGGTCTATCCACATACCTCTTCCCCAAATATCCTTGTCACCGATTTTCCAGTCATGTTCTTTCCAGGTTCCTGACCATCCAGCCAAACCATTGGCTACAGCCCATGAGTCAGTACATAGTCGCACATCTGGCCATTTCTTTCTCCAAGCAAAATGCACTATGAAGTGCACTACCTGACGTTCTGCCCACTGGGATGATTTTCCTTCACCACTGTCCTTTAATGATGTCCCAGAAATGGACTGTAAAGCTGCAGCTGTCCACTTGCGGGTGGTGCCTACGTAGCGTGCAGAGCCATCTGTAAACCAGGCCCTGGTCTTCTCTTCTTCTGATAACTGATTATATGGCACGCCCCACAGTGCCATAAGTGCATGCTGGGAAACAGAAGGCAATATGGCAAGCATAGGGGCCATAGGTATCTGGGCAACTTCTTCATGTAATTTATTTGTCCCCTCTGGACCTGCTCTGGCTCTATCACGAATATACCACTTCCATTTAATGACAGACTGTTGCTGGGCACGTCCAACCTTATGACTTAATGGATCAGATAATACCCAGGACATGATAGGCAACTCAGGTCTCATGGTCACCTGGTGTCCCATAGTCAAGCGTTCAGTTTCCACCAATGCCCAGTAACAGGCCAACAGCTGTTTCTCAAAGGGAGAGTAATTGTCTGCAGATGATGGCAGAGCCTTGCTCCAAAATCCTAAAGGCCTCCGCTGCAATTCACCTATGGGGGCTTGCCAGAGACTCCAAAAAGCATCCTTATCTACTACTGATACTTCAAGTACCATGGGATCTTCTGGATCATATGGTCCAAGAGGCAGAGCGGCCTGAACAGTAGCCTGGACCAGTTGCAGGACTTTTTCCTGTTCTGGGCCCCTACTCTTACTGGAGGGCGACTATGGCGTTTTGGATCCCCTGGAATCAATGTTAGTTCAGAACCGGTGTCCAGTAGTCCCTGAAATGTCTGATCATTCCCCTTTCCCCAGTGTACAGTCACTCGGGTAAAAGGCCATAGGTCCCTCTGGGGAAGAATGGGAGGAAGACTGACTGTACAAGTTCTGGGGGCATTGGGATCCTTCCCTGAGGAAACCTGGCCTCCCCATCATTCAAGGGGTTCTGGATCTGTAAACTGGCTCAAATCTGGGAATTGGTTGAGAGGCCGCGATTGTCTATTACCATGATTTGAAGTATGCCTCTGTTCTTTTGCCCTATCATTCTTTCGTTTATATAAATCTAGCAAAAATTTTGTAGACTTCCCATCTATTTCACTTTTGGGAACACCGTGACTAATCAGCCAATGCCATAGGTCTATGCGTCTCAGCTTATTCTGGTCACTGTTTTGCTTCTGCTGTCTGTGGCGATTAAGTGCTGCCACTTGACCCCTGACATTCCGGGTTCCAATCAAGCCCATTGACCTTAAATTTCCTAATTGAGTAACTGCAGTCCCCACTGTAAGATCTGGAATGCAAAGAAGGGCAATGACAGAGCTCTTCCGGAATGCTGGTGCTCCTCTCACAAACCTGTTTCTCAAGGTATTAGCAAAGGGTGTGGCTTCAGGATTATCCCAGTATGCAGGATTATCCTTAAAACGACAAATCCATTCCAACATCCCTATTTCCCTAAGCCTCTGAATCCCTTCATCAATAGTAAACCATGGAAGATCAGGCATTTCTAAGTCATTCACAGTGGGCCATCTACTGAGCCATACTTCTGTTAACCAGTCAAATAGACTGTTAATGCCTCTCTGTACTCTATGAGCTACAACATTGAATTCAGAAGCCCTGCTTAATGGGCCCATATCAACAAACTCAGCTTGATCCAGGTGAATGTTTTTGCCACCATTATTCCATACTTGTAAAATCCATTCCCATGCCTCCTCATTAGGCCTCTGCTTGTAAGAGTTAGAAAATTCAAGAAGGTCTTTGGCAGAATAACGGGTCTCTTCATGGATCACATTATGTACCTTACCCCTAGGTGACATCTGTGATTGAAGCCTGGTTATGGGCCTAGAGGCAAAAATGGGTGCTGTTGGTGGGTCCTGAGAAGTCACAGCATTATCCTGTTTGTTCTTCACAGGATTGGTGGTGTCTTCAGTTGTATTAGGAGACACTAGTACTACAGAGGATGAAGGCAATGGTTCCTCTGCCACAGTGGGCAGGGAATTCTCTTCCTCAGGTATAATAATTTCATCAGCATCTACAAACTCAGCATCCTCAGCCTCCTCAGGATCCTCCCATACATCCCCATTCCAATTTATGGGATCCCATTCTTTCCCAACCAGTGCACTCACCTTTGCTTCAGATACCCTTCCAGGCTGAGCATTTAATTTACGTTGCAGTTCAGCCAATCGAATTATGAGGGACTGCATTTGGGTCTCTGCAACCTCAGCCTTATGGCTAAAAGAGAAGAGATTGTCTGTCAGGACAGACTTAGTAACCTTTAAATTTTTTATCTGGGTCTGAAGGCGGGCAATCAAATTTGTGAACTGCTGATTTTTATACAAAAGTTTGCCTGTTGTAGCTACAACCAATGAACTGGCATCATTATATTCTCTATTGGACCAAAGATTTTCAAAAGTTGTACGTACGGAATCATTAAATTCCTGACATTTCACAAGTGGTGACTCAGGATAATCATATGGATCAATGAGGCTTATTGTTTCAAACAGCTTATGCCAGTGATTTCTAGGACTCTGGTTAATACCAGAAGATTCCATGGCATCTTTAGGTCTTTTCCAATGTTTGAGCCAACCCAAGGAATTTTTAAAGCTATTTAAAAATCCCTTCATAAAAATATTTTTAAAAAGAATAAATAAATAAATAAATAAATAAATAAATAAATAAATAAAATAAAATAAAAATCCCACCATTATATTCTGTTTCTCTAGCGCCACTCCTGGTACCATATTCTGTATTAGTTACTCTTTGCTCATTGCTGGGACAAATACCCAACACTCAAAATGAAGGAAAGAAAGGTTTATTTAGCTCACAGTTCGTGGAGGTTTCAGTCCATATTTGGCTGGCCCAAGGCTGAGTGGAACAGAGCAGAGAGCATCCAGTTCATGGCGGCGGAACAGCAACAAAATGGCGGCAGAGGGAGCCAACCAACACGGCAGCAGAGCAGCAGCAACAGCTCGGGCTCTAGTCTGTCTCTCTGTCTCTCTTTATATTACATTCAGGCTCTCCACCTTAGCTCACGCCCTAGGCTACACCCATAATCCCAGAAGTACTTCCACCAATAATCCCATCAGCCCTAAAACCTATAATCCCAGGGATTGTGGATCAAGTCTCAAACTCTAGAAGTCCCCGCCCAGTGACTCCATGAGGCTTTGCGGGGACAACTAGACATAAACCATAACACACTGACAAAAGTTCTGCAATCTGCAGTACATGGTAGATCCTGAGGGGACCTGACTGACCTTGTCACATACAAAAGTTACATTTTTTATAATATAGGTCTTGCTTTATCTTGGTGTTAGCTATCCAGCAGAAAACTCTAACCATGAGGTATAAAAAGGAAGTGCATACTAATATGTTGAGTTGTAAAAGGTTCAAGTCAACAGCTTCTGATAATGCCAGATGTACTGATAATCCAATACTGTTATGGACTAGTGGACTAAATATACAGCTACTTTCTCTTTGTGCAATGAAAAAAAAAAAAGATTTGTACTGATGATGTTTAGACAAGAAACCCTGTCTGCACCTTGTACTCTGAGCAATTATGACAAAAACAAGAATATACAATGTATTAATTATTATAAAAATAAAGTAGAAACTGAATAAAATATTTTAGCTGGGATGACTTTTATTATTGTTGTGGGTAGCTATTTTATGCATTATAAAAGTTTAGCATTAACTCTGTCCTTTTTTCTATAAATAGCTGTATCTACTACTCTCATTCCCAATTATGATAACCCAACTGCCTATAGAAATAACCTCTGGGATGGATAATCACTTTTGGTTGAGAACTATTGACTAAGATGAGAGATTGAGTCATTAACTTAAATTAATTTTTAAAAATCAAAGCTGTTTTTTAAAAAATATTTGTACCAATAAAATTTTTTGATTAAAAATGAGAATTTGTCAACAGAGTCAGAAAAGCTTTCAAAAAGAAGAAACATGAAATTTCTAAAAAGAAAATCCCCATTTTATGTGTACTTAACTATCCTCTTTAGTTCATAGTAAATTTAAATACCGTTTAATACTATGTCTCTACTTTAAGAGAGCACAGAACATTGTTGTTTTTTCATTAGAACAATCATTAAGATTATGTATACCTCATACTTCTTAGTAAGTAAATGTTCCATAATTTCTTTCAAAATCAACATGTTCTTAATGCAAAACTAAGACATTAGATGAAAATACTAACTTGTCTTTCAAGTCTTAAATTCTACAGTACCATTTCATGAAAAACCTTCTTTGACCTTTCCTATGTTTGTGTTGGGTGTTTTTGTAAGGTACCATTTTTAGTACATAAGTGTCTAATAGTTAAATTATACTATATATGATTCTTATACTGTACTTTCTTCCCTAGTTGAATATCTTTCTCTAAATTAACAGTCACTATCACACATATCTTTAGAAGAAAAGAAAGCAGACTAATCAAATAAATAAGATAATATGTTCCACAGTACCGGAAAATGGTCCTCAGAGTCAGTGTTTTTGACATTCAACAGGATGTGGTGGAGGCTGCAGTGAGAGACTTCAGTACACCATGGGATGGGCACACTCTTCTCCACAAGTATTTTCACGTATGAATGTAGGGTAGTAATGCCTCAAATTTCAGAGGCTATGAATTGTATGGTCTCTAATATTAAATGTTTGTCATTGATTCACAATTTTATTTATAAATACTGCATGAGGTAAGCTATATGCATCTGTTTTGACCTATTCATTGTCTTTGATGGTAATAATTAAGCATCATAAATTCAGAATCTGATTTAAATTACATATTTTCTTATTATTGACACCTAAAACAGTCCTGATATACAATAATAAATATGTATTGCACAAAAGAATCAGTGCAGTTAGAATACTGTGATAACAATGAAGAAAACAATTATATTACAGAAGATGATATTCTATTTTACACATCAGATTGGAAGTGGGAAAGTTATAGTGCATTGAAAGGAGCAGTTAGTACTTATATTGTTTGATCAACTATGCATGCCTATATTTTGTAATCCAAGCAACTACTTTGAAGATGACAATTTGTAAAGTAGCAACTAGTATTAATTTCCTATCATCTTGTTTTCAAATTCTCTATTGCTTTTATTGCTTTATCGCCTTCACAATGAAATAAAAACAAAATTATCAGGCTCTTTAAGGTTTATTTTACTGGGTTCGTGGAAGTGAAAGGTATAAAAACCAGTTGCAAATGCATGGAAATAGGAAGGTGGAGGGAATGAACTTGATGACTTTCCTAAAGCAGCGAAAAACTGAGTGGTACCTGGGGAAGGGGCAGTGTCACTGACAGATTTCCACAACAGCATTGTCTAACCATTTCACTATTTTCCCTTTTAGCTAACACAAAAATTTATAGTTTGCTTACATGTTCTTCATATATTAAAATAAAGAACATGTGTAAGGCAAAACAAATTACAGGCGTCCTAATGCTCAAGTTTTTCCAAGCACCACACATTTGCATGCTTCCCATACCTCAGAGACTCTGATGAGCTCTTGAAGTAATCATTATCCAATATAAAGATTTGAGGACATCGAAGGACCACTTGAAGCTGCACACTGAGAGCAAGAGATCATGGACAACTGGAGAAAGAAAGGAGCGGCAGAAAAAGTACAAAAGAAAAGATCAAAAAGCAAATTGAAGTGTTACCCTGAAAAGGGTGTAGGGACTTCATCAAAGATGTGTTCACTCTTTTTTTTTTCCTTTTGTTTTCAAGATTCCAATCAAGCTATTTTCATTATAGTGAAACCCTTAAAATATCTTTTGAAAAAATAAAATCAGAGTTTCTTCAGTAAGAGTTCACTAGATCTACACCTTCCTGTTGTTGTAACTGGTGACCCTTTCATCCAGGATGTCTATATTACACAAAGCAGCTCTAGTCCATTAAATTTAACGGTGTGGAACTAAATAGAGCCCATTTTCTGCTACATACTTGCATAATATCTTGTCCTAGTAAAAGTCATAATATTCTTCAAAAGCCAAAAGATGTTTTTATGTTGTTTTTATTTTCTGAAAGAAAACTGACTATAACAATTGTTACATTGCATAAATTGGACTCACAAAGAAAAATTGCTTTGAATAATCCAATATAAAGCATATATTCATAAATTTTCGATTTTTCCACTGAGAAACTTGATTTTGTCCCCACACCAAGATCAGTTCTGCTTTTGATCTGCTTTGGGGTTTGATGTGACACTTCAGGGCATGTTAAAAACAAGCAGGATATTTCACAAAACAATTTTCCCTAATTCTAAAATCTTAAGGAAGAGGAAATTGAGCTATTTCAGAAAGATTCAGTATCTCTTTGACAGAATAGATGGAGACATCAGGTGAACATTCTTATGGATGGAAGTCGATCTGAGGAGTGACATATTCAATAAAATTGTAAGCATGCCCTGCAAAACTCTTCAGCTTCCAGTCACTTGCACATACACTGTACTACTTGATCTCTACTATAACTTTAGAGAACGGATTCACAAGTGCTAGGCAACTTCCTTTCTATAGTTGAGGAACATGAAGCCGAAGTTCAAACATGAAAGAAAAAAATAATTAAAAGTCATGTTGGGATAATGTAGTATATTGAGAAAAACACAGTTTACAGGGTCAGTAAGTTTGGCTCAATTTACACTTGATTCATAAATATGTTTTATGACACAAAATGCCATTGGAATTCACTGCCTGGCTCCAAGAAGAATTTAAAATACCAGAGAGTCATTTGGAAGTGACACCCTTGAAAGACAAAGGGGAAAAGCAAGGTTGATGAGGAGCCGTCCCATCACATTTCTGATTGCATTGTGGCCGATCTACTGTGGAGCTGCAGAGCAAAGCTGGCCTTTGAGAGGAGGACTACCAGGTCTTCTCTGGCCTTGCTTGATCGTGGACTGACTGGTGGCAGTTATTAGGAAGACAGTGACAGTGGCTGTCTTGCTCAGCTGCTGTTGAAGCAGCTGGGTTGGACTGGCTCACCGGAGGCCAGGGGGCCTAGCTGTGTGTCTTCCACACTTGGAGGAATGCATTTCATTTCAACAAATAAAAAATGGGATTACCTAAGTGTAGATAGAATGTGATGTAGTATATACATATTAACTTATCATAAAATTATGAGTTAACTGCTAGGCTCAATGAATTACAACATTATTTTATTTCATTTGCACAAAATTCCAATGAGATTGAACCTATCACCTTCATTTTATAGTTACAAACTCACAGCACAAGAGGTCAAGAACCATGTCCCTACTGCAGGAAGTGGTCATTAGTATTTAAACCAAGGTATGATTTGCTTGGCCTTATCTACACTGTGTTAGACCTAGCTCTGCATATATATATATATATATATAATAGTATTCCAGATTATCATATTGTTATTTATTTTCCTAATTTGCTGTATTTTCCACTTTGAAATATTTTGGTTGTACCTAGTAAATCATACCCTAGCACTCCAAACATGGTCTATACTATACTCATCTTTTTTTTTTTTTTTTTTTTTTTTTTTTTTTTTTTTTTTTTTTTTTTGAGACAGGGTCTTGGTATGCAGTTCAGGCTGGCCTTGAGCTCACTTTGGTAACCCAGGCTGGTCTCAAACGCTCACTGATCCTCCTGCCTCAGCCTCCCAAGTGCTGGGATTGCAGGCGTGTGCCACTATGCCCAGCTATAATTGTATTGCCTTTATAGATTACGTATTCAGAAAATCACATAGGCTACAGTGTGATGGTTTGTTTCTGCTCCACAATGCTGGAGTAGAACCTGTGAGTGACCAGGGCAAATCCATCACTGGGGGGATTAGACTCCACTCAGGCTTCACTTGGTGGTGCGTGGACTGAGATGGTCTTGGGTACATCAGGTGATTGCAAAGCTTCTTTGTGACAGATGCCTTCCTCATGTAGCCTCAGCTGCCCTATCCTGAGCTTCTAACACGGCTCAGGACTCCCAAGGTAAGTTTTTCCACAAATAAATAGATAGCTCTGTGGTTTTCTGTAACCCAGTCTTGGAAGAAACAAGTTCACCTGGCTATATTCTATTGATGGTAACCCACTGGCATTCAAAAAGGGACAAAGAACTCACATCTCAGTGGGAACATTAGCAACGGTGCTTATTATGTTTGGAAATCACCAGAAAACATTTGTTGCTATAGTCGGACAGAATTTGAGACAACATAAAGTCCCACTTTATTGTTTTTATTTTAATGAATATCATTAAATTATCTTTCTTTCTTTTTCAAAGTATATTACGGTATGGGAGATCTGAGATCTCTGTTATGGAGGCTGTACCCTGTGGCTTTATTTACCACGGAAGTTACAGAGCTAACAAGAGGCAGATCATTAGATACTTATTAAAATTTTATGGGTAGTACAAGTTTGGAGGTGCTATGACTATGCTAGGGTTCTGTTCTCAAAGCTCTCCCTGATGTCTGCTGTGTTCTGAGGTGAGGCCTTGGGGCGGAGATGGAATCATGGGGCTCTGCATGCCCTCATGGGTTGATCTGCTGAATTCACATCTGAATGTGCTTTCAGGAAGTGGAACTGGCTGCAAGATGCAACCCTGGTTCCATGACCAGGAAGGATCTGTCACTGTCACCTGTCCCTCCTCTTGCTCTGCTTCCTGTCTGCCACAGATCAGGTAGCTTTCCTCTGCCAACCTGTTCTAAAGGATTGTGGTGAACTCGGCCGAGTGTTACTGGGCATTCACCTAAATGAGCCTCGTGCATACCCAAGCAAAGATCACTCAAGAGATGTGATCCGAACTGTCAGCAATATCTGCAACTTTTACAGAAGGTTGGAAAATGAAGGAAAAGATAATGCAGTGCTAACTTATCATCCCTGGGGGGAAATGTATTATTTACAGTGGAGAAATTATAAGATTTTTAGACTAAGCCAAGAGAGACAATCATACAGGAAAACTGAAGATGCGATATTTATTTAACTTCTGTGGTAGAGAAGGTAGGTGAAAGAAAAGTCTAGAAATTATAACTTCAGTTTTTTTTTTTTTTTTACTCAAAGCTCTTCACTAAAGTTTTTAAAAAACATTTCATACTTCTCTAGAGCTCCATTTATCTGTGGCAACATTAAGATATCTATCAAGTTATACTTTTAAATAATACATATATAGCTCATTATGTACAGAAAATAACTCAACACAAAACAGCCAAAAAATAGTATATATATATATATATATATATATTATATATATATATATATTATACTAATATATTAGTATTCTATATTATTATATGATTATTTATTTATTTTCTTAATTTCCTATATTTCCTACTCTGAAATATTTTGGTTATATCTAATAAGTCATAACAGACTATTCCAAACATAGTCTGTACTACAAATTTATTTTTTATAAATTTTATATATACATAAAATAGATTTTATATATGTATTTATAGATTTTATATACATATTTTATATATGCATTATTTTGATAGAGTTTATGTATGTATTTTAAATATGTAATTAGTATGTGCAGTGGCAGCTCTCCTGGAGAGCTTAAATTTTTGGCGTTTGGTATATTGATGAACCAAACTGCAGAAATAGCTGCTGAATTCTTATTTGATGGAAAAGGTTCAACAAAACAACTGTGTGCTTCTTTCTAAGTCTAGGAATTTTCTTAAATATATTACCTATCTATCACCCTTTTGGGTGTGAGAGCTCAGACTTACTAAAATTGGTCAAGTTAAGAAAAATCCTGGACTTTTTATGTTCAGGTACCATGATGTTATGTCGAGAAGCACCTTACTGAGCAACCATAGAGAGGGTGAGTGGCTACAGCTCGCCCAAAACCTGGCCAAGCCTCTTTTCTTAAAAGGAATCTTTCATCTTCACATCTACAAGAAAAAATTGATAGTGCCTCCATAAATTTTTAACCTCTTTTTTAGTCAGTTTTAGTTCTGAAGAAAACATTTATTAGATCGATCTATGTGTAAGACTGACTTAGTTGGCAAGAATCTCATCAAAGGCCAATGTCCCTTCAGCCTGTCACAGCCAAGTGGTAGAGGATTGATTTGGCTCTGCATACTGCATCCCTGGGTCCTGCAATTTATCCCCATGAGAGGGCCTCTCCCCTATCTAATGGGCTTTACTGGGAATCACACTCAGGTTTTCCTTGAGCACCTGAACTGGCTAACAGTCAGGAAGCAGTACATCCCACTGAACGCTTTCCATGCCTTTAGTGGAAAAGCAACACTGAAAATGTGTTTCCTTACAGGACAGAGCAGCTTTGATCGCTTCCCTGCTTCACGGTGGAGCCCTGTGCAGCAGGCTGGGTACCGTGGCCTCACTACCCTCTGCATTGTTATTAGAACTGGTCACCTGCAGAAGAGTCACACTCTCATCACTTGTGAAGACAAAAGTCACCTACCTCTGGGTTCTCAACCATTTCTGAGTGCTGACTTTTCAGATTTGATGTGGTAGTTTACATTTTCAGCCACTGAACACAGTTAATTTTGGCAATAAAATTTAGCTATATCAGTATGCTATTGATAGCTCAGTTCATATTATTAAAATGCAGTCAAACCTCAATTGATATAAATGTGGCTGAATAGGATCCTTTGTTGCAGTAACTAAAACATCGGTTTTAGAATTAAGCAGCTCAATGTTGTAAATTTTCCATATTAACTTTGAGTCTTATAACATTTCTGCTTTCTTCATTTGGAAAACACTATAAGTAGGAAGGGATATCTCAGTTGTAGAACACTGCTAGCATCTGAGAGGTCCTGGGTTGAGTCCCTAGGAAATAGGAGTAGCGAGGCCTATTTTAAAAAGCAATTTGAAAAGTCTGTGTAAGGCACTCTAAAGATTGCTTCATACGGAGTAATGACTAAATGAAAGATCACTTATTTATCCACTTGCGTAAGTGTTTACTGAGCACCAATTTTGTACCAGATGCTCCTATGGTGGGAGTACTGAGCCCAATAATCAACATCTCTATTTTTGTGGAATTTAGTTATGAAGAAGAAGACAGCTGATAAAAAGGAAATAGTATATAACATTATGTAGCAAAGCACATTCTAAAGTGCTTTACCAAGATTTTCTTTAAGTGTCATTAAATAATATACAGGAAAATGAAATGAAAATGCTAGCCATGAAAAAGCAGTGAAGATTATTTTAAGCTTAACTAATAGCTATGCAAAGGCTCTGAGGCATGAAAATGTTCCGTGCACTGAGGTACAGGACTGAGCCAGTTACTACAGTACCACGAGCTAGAGTTAAAGTGGTGGAAACGAAGACTGGAGGTTACCAAGCAGAACAGAAAGTGTCCCAAACATTGTGGGAGGGTCTCTGGCAATTCTTTCAACACTAATTATCAAGGCATTAATTTTATATATAATAGTGGAGAATTATAATCTCACAAGTCCTAATAAAACAGTTTTCATTATCCCTATTTTAGTAAATATAAAATCAAAGCTCTAGTACCATAATTGACTTTCAAGAACCCCTGAAGCAAAAGGGCGATGTTGGCTCCTAGTCACTTTACTCAGACTTTATTATTTTCCTGCTTCCTCAATCATGGTAACAACTGGTACCTTGGTGACACAATTAACAAGAAATCTTATGTTCTCATTCAGTTTTGTCCTTGCATTTGTAAAGTAAGCTCCACCCTTTTCATTAATACAAACCACACACCCCTTGTGACAAATAGAGCTTTCTATAAAATCTAACAAACTTGTAATATATCTCTCTTAAGAGTGTCATTTACATGACACTCAGTGAATATTACATTCAGTGAATATTAAAATATTACACTGAGAGCAAAACACTTTCCTTCAGGTTGATATTTTTGGTTTGTACTGAATCATGTGATTTCCCCAAAAATAAAATTTTTTGATGCTTCCCACAAAAGAAAGCAGTTGAGGGTAGTAATAAACATTAAAAATCAGTGTGAGAGAACTCACCTTTGAGCAAGCAAAGTTTTAGGTTTCTATCAAACAGGTTTTACTTTTGAATGCCATGAAAAAGTTACAGATTATTTTTCAAAACAAAATCCTTGCTGAGCTGAATGTATTTGAGAATGGTAGGATTTCTATGGAGTCAAACCTGAGCAGGTTAAGTAGTTCCTCTCGTGTCCTCTTCAAATAGCTCTGACTTCTTGCTTTTAAGGCACAGTGCGAAGTGAAGCATCACGCCGTTTTGAGCATCCCAAGGGCAAATCTTGGTGGAAAGAGTTCAAGTAGATCTCTACACTTGCATTTCATCGTAGGTTTTCTGATGTTCACTACTTGCTGATTTATAACATTTACTGACTTTCTTATAATGAATCTGTAACACCATATAAAACGGAATGAGAACCAATAGACTTTGTTCTCTTCTTCCTGATCCAGTAAGCAATAAAACAGTATCCTAAATGATGATTGTCATGTTCAAAATTAAAAGACAAACTTTCAGAACTATTCATTATAATACATATATATTAATTAAGTCCACATCAAGGAAAAATCAGTGAGCTCCAGACATGGATTTTTTTTTTTTTCTGATGACATCCAAATCTTCATGTGGATACAGAAGTTTGCTAATCAAGCAGTAGTCTCCTCCTAGCTGTAGCTCTTCTTCTTGAACTTTCAGTGCCCATTGAACACTGTGGTCTGAAAATACTAAGTGGAAAGTCCTATAATCAATTTATATCAATTTATAGCTTATAAATAGATCTTACCAAAATAGATCATTATGAGTTTTCTATTTTTTCATTTTTCTTATTAATCTCCTGTGCTTAATTTTTAAATTAAACTTCATCATGGGCATACTATATATATGAACTAAGAACGGCATATATTCATGTTTCAGCTGTCTTCTGTGGATCTTGAACTCTGTGATGATGGGGGTAATGCGATATAGAACTACCATATAGTTCTTTTTTTTCTGTATTTTTTAGGGAAGGTTCTGCAGTGTGTTCAGGGTCTCACTACTAGATCAAACTCATAGTGATCCACCTGTCTACAGCCTCCCAAGAGTTAGGATTACAGGAACGCCACTATGCCCAATCCCAATTGCCGTCTCAGCATGCCCTGAAGGTAGAGCCAGGATGGCAGGTCCAGGGATTACACTCCCAACCCCTGAGCCTGCTTGCAGATACTTTAATCCAGGAACTACAATTTATAAGAGAAATTTGGGCTTAATGTAAGATTTGGGGACATTGTATTTATAGTGAGGGAATTTGCAACATAACAATAGTTGAAAAGTTGCACATTGGATACAGTGGACTGCCCAAGAATTGGCCAGTATGCTATATTGCACTACCATATAGTTCACCCACAGGGTATGAATAGATTGCTGAATAGATACCTAATGAAGCAAGGATGGGTTAGTGGGACTGAGGAAAACTCGGTAGTATCACAACAGTTAAGAGAGCATCCAGAGTGAGAAGATTCTAACAAATGGTGCAGGAAAGTATACTACAATGGGATACAATACACAGAGAGTATTTCTTTTTGTTTGTCTCTCCTGTCATGCTTAGGAGGCTATTGGTCTCCAGTGGGTGGGACTTCCCCTGCTTTATCAGTCCCTCTCTTCTACTGCCTACTTTTCTCTGAGCAACAATAGAGGACTGGATGCCTGGCAGGCTTCTTTGTCTCTGCATATCAAACTCAGACCCTCCATTAGTGTCTCCAGGGTGTGTGTCCTCCCTTAATTGTGAATTCTATTAAACAATATTACAATAAAATTTACATTACCTACCTAGGCAGCTGTCTCCTTCAATAATAGAAGAAAACATGTGTGGCAGATTCCTAGACATGCTGACTCCAATTTTGAGACTCAGATCTGAATTCCCTATGCTTTGAAAAGGAAGAAAGCATTGGTTGTCGGAGGCTTCAGTATTTCTCTCTGACTTATTCATCTATCAATAAATGTGTGCATACTGCTTTATATAAGGGTAAAGATTCATTCATCCATCAATAAACATTCATTAAAACCTCTTCTCCACGTTGGGTCTTGGGATGGGCATGAGTCATGCTTTCTCTGGCAAGGAAAATAAATAAAGAGCTCCAGTTTGGTGGCACTTTTTCTCCTGTGACATTGTTACTGCTAAACTCAGTGAGTTAGTGAGGAAAATGAATGACTAACATAAGGATTGAGAGACTGACCTAGGGCATCGCACAATACATAGGTGAGCTAGCTTAAATTCCTCCCTGTTCATCACATTGAGCTCTACAGTTTTTTTTTTTTTAATAAAAGTGTATTACCTGCCTAGCGGTTATTGCATCTTGTTGCTAAAACAGGCCTTATACTCACAAGACATATGCCCAAGACATATTCAGAAAGCCAAAACCAAACTTGCTACCTTACTCTCTAAGTTCAGGCATTACTGTATCCACAATTTAAACTACATTAATTGACTCAAAAAACACTTGAGATGGAACTTGCCAGGTGATGCCAGAACCTCTGCAGACAAGCAAAATACATGGGTACAAATATGATGTACACACAAATGCACACACATGCACACACATGCACACACACACATACATACACGTGAAAAGTACAAAATACTTTATACTTCACTATGAAACTCTGTAAAAGTTGTCCAGCTGATGTTTTCTGAAAAAATTTCTGCAGTTATCAGAAGACAAATCAGGTATCTGCTTCTGTAGACAACTCTCTGCAGCAAACATGAAGAATGTAGCAGCTAGATAACAGAACATCCAGTGCACAGGGCTTGTAGGGTGTTTCATTTTTTCACAGAAAGTCACAGCTTCATATTCACCTTGTACAGGTGAGAGTATTATTTTCATAGGTAAATTTATTCTGTTCTACTTCATCCTATTTTCAAATGCAAACATTTATCTAAGTACTACCGCAGAAATACTTCCTAGTTATTTTGAAATTTATTTCTGATTTCAAGGAAGTGCTATTGATGTTGTTCCAGTTCTTTCTTAACTAAATCATCTAAATGTTTCAATAGAGAGTTTTGTTTACCAAGAAGAAGCTTCTGACTCTCCTTATTCTTTTAAATAGATTCAGGATTTTTCTCTTCAGAGACTCAAAGAAGTGAATGCTTAGAATTAAAGAATGTAGCTTCTCTCTCTGTCTCTCTGTCTCTCTGTCTCTGTCTCTCTCTCTCTGTCTCTCTGTCTCTGTCTCTCTGTCTCTGTTTCTGTCTCTGTCTCTGTCTCTCTCTCTCTCTCTCTCTCTCTCTCTCTTTCTCTCTCTCAAAGATAGGGAATTCATGAGTTTTATGACCAAGGAGAGCTGTGACTGCCTCTAATCCTGTGGACAGAGAATGCTTCTGCATTAACTTCCTTTGAAATTAAAATAGTAGAAAGCAGTGATCATTAACACCTGAGGGTATAGTACTGTCCCAAGTGTGTTAATTGACTTAGGCCTCATTCAGGATTCTCTTATACTTCTTCTATGACAAAAATTGAAGAACAGAGAAAATAAGTAACTTGTCCAAGATGACAGAGCTACTAATCAGCAGAGAGGGCTCCCTTGCTGCTTGCCACCAGAGCAGCCTCTCACTTACACTGTCCTCCTGGTCAGAACAGTAACCTCTCAACTCAGCCTGCAGGAAGTTAAGCTTTGGGCCTAGGGAATAGAAAGAAAATGTTCTGTGTGTTTAGATTAAGAAAATGTCAAAAGCCAAGAGCTATAAGGTACTCTGGGGCTCCCTGGTCTGCACCCTGTCCCTTTGGGCTGTATTCCTTAGCTCTAATATTTCTGTGTTACATTTTTAACAGGATGACTACATAAAACTTACCACAGTATTCATTCCTTTATAGCAGAATTCAGCTGCCTTAGTACATTCATGCAGCTGGGAAATTATCACTGTAATCTAATTTTATAAAACTTTGTGTCTTAGAAACTGCATACTTGAGAGGAGTCAGTTCCACCTGCCCTTAATAGATGACTAGTCATCAACCTGCCATGTCTGTAGCTGTGGTGATTCCAGACACCGCACTGTGTGAGAAACTTCTTCTACATATGCAACGTTTGCAAGATTCACCCAAGTTCAGTAGGGTTAGCTTATACTATAACCATGTCTTAACCACATATTGTATTATGTTTCAAAGTAGTGAGATATATATGCTTCATTGCTAATGTCAGTGCTGATTGTTTTTCAACTATTTCTCTATTTTCATGATAAATTGATGCTGGAAGGAAACCTTGATATTTTTAAAAAGCATTTGTAGTTACAAGCATGTGCCTATTCAAGGTAGGAGTGCCTCTACTCAAGAAAGAAGCTACAAGGCTTGGGAAATAGCTCAATCATCTAAGAGCCTGTCTGGAAAATGCAAGGACTCAGGTTTGATCCCTAGTACCAGATGGTGTACTGGCCCCACACCGTGCTGGTCTCCAAATTCAGGTGTGGTAGTGCACACCTGAAATCCCAGTGCTGGAGAGGCTGAGACAGGAGGATCACTACAAGTCTGAGCTGCATAGTGAGATCCTGTACCACATATATAGATAGATGATAGACTGATAGATAGATAGATAGATAGATAGATAGATAGATAGATAGATAGATAGAGTGAAGTGGGCCCTCTTTAGTAAAGTTTCTGTCTTGTAGATGGATCTTGGACAAAGTATCTGCTAAAGAGGATTAATCTCACTGCCCAAATCACTCTTTGGATTTTTAAGCAGACCTCTTTGAACACTTCCTAAGACTCAGGAATAGCTCTTTGTATTTATTTAAAGGACAAGTCATCAGTTCATACTCTACAACACTGCTAACTGAAAAATGATCTATTGACAAGCACAACAGTGTTACTAGTATACTCTTTAGAAGACAGAATTCAGATCCTACCTCAGAACTACCTCCAAATGAGGATCGTTAACATGATTCCCAAGTGATTCATATATACACTCAAGACTACAGGACTCTACCCTTGACATTAAGGAACTTCAGATTCAATTAGGTTTAGGAGATGCTTAAGGAGAAGGTAGCTAAGACTGTATGTATTGGTAATTAGAAAGAAAGAGGTTCCTTTCATTTGCTTTACAAATGTCCTTTTGTATGACATTGACTTGAGTGCATTAGCAACTATTAAAAAAATATTCTGGGTTTTTCCTAGAACCAAGGATCGTAATCACTCACAGAATATGGAACCTGCCTTGTATTTGACACACAGTAAGGCACTGTGTTCATGCAGTCTTCTTCCTGAAGTATGAAATTTCATAACACAAATATGTAACATATAAATTCCAAAATGTAACAAAACTACAATACTATAAGACCAACTGATTAAAAATTGGACAAGAATTAAGTTAGCATTACTCCAAAGAAGATATACAAGTGCCAATAAGTACATGAAAATTAGTCATTACCCATGAAGGAAATGCAAATCAGAACCAGGTGCTATACTACACGCAGTACAAGATAATTAAAAAGACAGAAAGGTCAGTTTTTGAAAGCAGTTTGGTAGCGCCTCAAATGTTGAATTTAGAAGTACTGCAGTTCCTGTATTTCCATTTCTTAGTGTATGCCTACAACACACAACAACTTGCAGATGAAGGGTGATAATAGTGTTATTCATAATACCAAAAAAGATGAAACAAAGAGTTACAATTGATGGTTAAATAAATAAAATTAGGTATAGCTACACTGTGGCGTATTGCTCAACAATGGGGAGGTGCTTATACATGCTAGAATGGGAATGAACCTTAAAATAGCTTTGACCACGTTGAAATAGGAGAACAGGCTTATCTGTCTTTGAACGCTCATGAGGATTCATGTTTCTATGTGTAGCTGAGCATGAAGTTACATGGACTTCACATTTTGATAAGTTAGGATTAATTCCACAAATTCTGCCAACATGTGATTTTTACACTCTTATAGTATGTGCACCCATATTCTTTTCCATGAAATATTGATTTTTATTACCATTTTAAATTAATCTTGCATATAAGAAATCTCAGCCTTTGTCAAGCATTTGATCTTGATGTTGATCTTTTGTATACCATTTCTTGTGAACTATTTTAATGTTCAGCTTTCTTAATGACTGAATATTGCAGAAGTAGGCTTTGCAATATCTGTCGCACTTGATTGGTGTCCTTTTCTTTTTAAAATCATTTTAATAAACATCGTCATTTTTGTAAGGTCAGATTTTCCAGTTGTTTGCTCTGTGATCTATGCTTTGAAAGAACTGCTTCAAACTGTGTTGAAAGAAACCACAAATATTTATTTCAAGTACATTTGGTTTGTTTTCGCCAGGTACAAAATACCTTTTATTACAATGAAAAGGTAAGACTCCAGCTTTCACTTTTCTCCCAAAGGATTATCAAGTTCAAACCATATTTAATGAAGACTACATATTTCTCCATTTTACCTTACTTAGCTCTACCTATGTAATTCTATGTTGATACTAAACACTAGTTTTATTTAGTAAAGATTTAGGTTACGCTTCAATATCTAAAGTACAAGCGCTTGTTGGTGACAGTTGTTTTCCTGGAGGCATTACTTAGATAGTTTTTACATTTTCTGTATCAACTTTATTGCATACAGAGGCTCTGGAAGACCACAGTAAAATATAGAGAACCCAAAGATAGAATTTGTAATCAATTCCTGTAAATATCTATCACTTATTAGTTATGCACCTTGGGAAATGCATTTTTCTTCCCTGACCCTGTTTTTTAACTGCAAATAGGAAACTATATTAATTGCTATTTTATTATATATATATATATATATATATATATATATATGCCAAATGCCTTAGTCTAGAGCAAATACTTAGATATTGTTTAACACATAGTAATTCCAAGTGATTAGTTGCCAGTTTTTTTTT